>JBBPBO010000005.1:48300419-48374583 GCA_037974295.1 Cicer cuneatum | reverse complement strand
CCCTCTTAAGTGCACAAAAAATAATGAAATAATGAGTTTGGGGGTTGAAAAAAATTATTTTAATAGGGGGCCATTAGGGGCTTAGTAAGAAATTTTTTAAAGGGGACTTTGGAGTTTGGGGCTTTTTGACAGCTCTACTCATATGGGCGACTCCATCAGAGTGGGTAATAGATACAATCATCCCAAAAAGAAATAAATACAGCCACCCAAAACACTAGAATAGTCTGATCTGATCATGCACTAAAAGTACAGTAGCAAGGGTTACCACCACACCCTCTACAGGTCTCGTCCGACACCGTAACTCGCCTCTACGTGACATCCTCCTCCTCATCAACCAGAGAAGGATCAAACTCCTCTGAAGTCAGAACTATCCATGATCGAGGTCGCTTCGGCGGCGCCAGAATCTCAAAGCATTCCTCTACTGGCCTGGACGGACTTGGAATATGGACCTCCGCTGGCGTCGCCCCATTATCCTTCTCACCCGCCTCTGGCTCAGGCACCGCATCTCCTGCTACAATGATGGGAGTCACCACACCTAGAGTGGCCTCCGTCTCAACCCCAGCTGTCGGACTTTCTACGTCCGCAAATACTCCGTACGTTTCCAGTACCAAATCGATCCGCGTGTGAGTGTGCTCCACAAAAGACACTGCCCCCGCGATCCTGCTGGTCCTCACCAATCTCCCCGTATACGTAGCCCTGTTTGAGGCGGGGTCGTACACCCAAGCAGTCGGCACGTGACGATCAAGGAAATCTAACGACGTCTATGTTGTCACCAACCGAAATTAACATTTACCAGATATTTTAAAGATAACAAAAACATATATGGCATGTTCCACTACTATAACAACAGTGATTAAATAAGTATACTAACTTATTAAAATGTATAACATCTACATTTTTGAGAAACAAACGATTTAACATACAAAACATGTTTCAAGTCCAAATACAATCACAATAACTCATTAGAAACTTAAAATTTTAAGGTACTTGCACACATCGATTTCCACACATTAGCTCATATCAATCATGACTCTCAAGTTAACCATCCCAATGCAATGCGTCTATGCCAATGCACATGATTCTGGAATTCCCAGGATGAAAACCTTCCTTGAAGGTGCGTAAATCATAATTGTACCGCCTATCATAGGCCAAAGTACTAATTACCGATGTGCAGTCCCATCATAGACTAGCACGATTTACTTGTGTAGCCTATCACGGGCACTACACATAAGTTAAATCCTCGTAAGGATAAGATGGACTGTCTAACACACGCGAAACCACCCTGTAGCCCATCATGGTCACTACTTAACTTCGTGGCCCATTACGGTCACCACATGACAACAAAACCCTCCTCGAAGGGGCGTAAATCGTAATTGTACCGTCTGTCACAGGCCAAAGTACTAATTACCAAGTTGCAGTCGCATCACAGACTAGCACGATTTACTTGTGTAGCCTATCACAAACACTACACATAAGTTAAATCCTCGCACGGATATAATGGACTGTCTAATACACACTGAACCACTCTGTAGCCCATCACGGTCACTACTTAACTTCACGGCCCATCACGGTCACCGCTCAACTCTGTGGCCCATCGCGGTCACCACTTGACTATGCAATGCATGAGCGTACTCTGTTTCTCTTCACTGAAATCAGTACGTAATGCAAATACGGAACTCGGACACTTCATCCCCACCTCAACAATCTCAAAGAACCTCATATAATTTATCATATGCCTTAAAAATGTTTTCCAAATAATTAAGTGCATAAAACAATATTTAAAAATAGAATTTTTGACAAAAATCCAATCTGTATTCGAATACAGCATTCTTGTCGCCGAATACAGATGCTAAAATAGTATCAAAATCTGTAATTCGGTATTCGAATATGAGGTTGTCGTAGCCGAATACATATGCGAAGTCAGTAAAAAAAGTTGTTATTCTGCATTCGAAGACGAGGTTGTCGTAGCCGAATACAGATGCGAAGTTAGAAGCAAAAACTGCAATTCCGTATTTGAATACGAGGTTGTCGTAGCCAAATACAGATGCGAAGTCAGAAGCAAAAACTGCAATTCTGTATTCGAATACGAGGTTGTCGTAGCCAAATACAGATGCTAAGTCAGTAGCAAAAATCACGTATTTGTATTCGAATACGGAGTGTCATATTCGAATATGAGGTTCAAAATTTGAATAAAAACTGAACTTTGCAGAAGTGTATTCGAATACGCTAGTGCCGTATCTGAATACATCTTCGAAAACAGTGGGATTTTCCAGTAAATTTCACTACAGTTTCAAACTCTTTTCTTTTAAAAACCCACACAAACACCATAACACAATCACAACTTCATTAACAACAAAACTCAGAACATCATCAACACAACGTAAATGATTTCTTGCTCATCAATAACCTCTGAACAACAATATCCCAGTCAAATATGCATCATCTCAACAAACATGCATCTTGATCTCCAACAACACAACAATGACAGTGCTATTGTCAAAACATAACATCACATTTTTAACAAACATAACACAATAATCATCCATCAAACATGCATTTAAAGTCCCTACATCCAATCTAAAAAGTTGGAAGGAGCCTCTTACCTTCGTTACTCTTTCTCGCTCATTTTCGTTACTGCGACTAAAACCGACAAAACTCTCGCTCGCGTCGTCGCTTTCAAAGTTGTTCCACTAGCATCGTAGTGATGAGAGGAGTAACTTTCTCTCTTGACACTCTTGGATTGGAGGCTTGGATTTTGAAGTAATGTGAGTTTGGAGTATGGTTTGTTTTTCCACCAACACAAACAAAATGATGAAGAAGAAGAATGAAGGGTACGCGGCAGGTGGGAGAGGGAAACTGTTTCTGTTTCTAACTTTTTCCTTTCCTCTTACTTGCTTGCCTATATATATACATACCATTGCCACATATTATGTATAAATATATATATATATATATATATATATATATATATATATATATATTATAATTAAACTTAACCCTCAAGTAACTAAATACTCCCGTCGCAACTCTATTGGCAAATAAAATCTTGATCAACTGTCCGATATTTAATTATTCATCATATAATTAAATAATCCTTCATCGAATAATTTCAGTCAATCTAAAAAATATTTGATAATTAATCCATAAAATAATTTAAACTTGACTGAAAAGTCCAAATAGTTTAAATACAAAATACCCCACAATTTTGTAAATTAATATTTAAAATTAAGAGTCTTACATTACTACCCCCTTAAATTAGTTTCGTCCTCGAAACTACGTGTCCATAAACAATTCAGGATGTTGTTCCCTCATCTTACTCTCTAGTTCCCAAGTTGCGTCTCCAGTAGTTGGATTCGAAATCACTTTGACTAGTGGGACTTCCTTGTTCCTTAGCTGTTTAATCTTCGTGTCTTCAATCCTTACAAGTAGCACTTCAAATGACAGGTTATCCTTTAGTTGAATTGTATCTTGTTCGATCACATGTGACGGATCCAAAATTATTTCCTCAACTGTGACACGTGAAATACGTCGTGGATGTTGAATAGTATTTGAGGTAAAGCAGTTCGATAAGCCACAAGTCCAATTCGTGCAGTAATTTAGTACGGTCCAATAAATTTCGGAGTCAATTTTCTTGATTTAATAACTCTACCAACTCCAGTTGTAGATGTGACCCTTAGAAACACATGATCACCCTGCTCGAATTCCAAAGGCTTGCGACGCTTGTCCGCATAACTCCTCTAACGGTCCTGTGAGATCTTCATTTTCTCTTTTATCCTCTTGACCTTCTCTGTAGTCTGTTGTACCATCTCAGGTCCTACAAACATACCCTATTCGTCCTTATACCAACATAAAGGCGTCCGGCACTTGCGTCCATACAAAGCCTCATATGGTGCCATTCCAATACTTGCGTGGAAACTATTGTTGTAAGTAAACTTAATCAATGGCAATACATCATCCCAGCTTCCTCTATCATCTAATACACATGCTCTTAATAGATCTTCCAAGGACAGATTCGTTCTGTCAGTCTGTCCGTTTGTTTGCGGATGGTATCTTGAACTCAATTTCAGTTTCGTTCCCAACGTTTCATGCAACGCTCCCCAAAAGTGAGACGTGAATTTCGGGTCACGGTCCGATACGATACTCTACGGTACTCCGTGTAATCCAACAATTTCCGCAATGTAGATCTCTGTCAGCTTATCTACTTTATAGGTGGTCTTTACTGGTATGAAATGTGCGGATTTAGTTAATCGATCCACTATCACCCAAATCGAATCATTCTTTCTCATTGTCTTTGGCAATCCGGTTATAAACTCCATGGAAATGTTATCCCACTTCCATTCAGGTATATCCAAAGGTTGTAACGTTCTAGCAGGTCCCTGATGTTCCACTTTCGCTTTCTGGCAAGTTAAACAAGTTGTGACATACTCTGCTACATGCCTCTTCATTCCTGGCCACCAAAATTTTTGTCTCAAGTCCTGATACATCTTTGTCGCTCCGGGATGGATACTCAATTTGCTCTTATGAGCCTCCTGCAAAGTGGTTCTCCTTAGATCTGCAACTACCGGTACACAAATCCTCCCATTACATCTCAAAATATTATCTGGTCCAATCCTAAACTCAGTTGTCTTTCCTTGCAATATTAGGTTCCTCTTCTCTTAGATTATTGTGTCATCTTGAGAATTCACAATGTCCTCAAGTAGACCACTCAAAATTTTTATCATTCGACATTTTAAAATTCCCGGTGCAAACTCTAAGTCCAAGTGTAGGTCTTTAAATGCTTCCCACAACTCTTGTTGTCTAGCCATTATTATTGAAGATACTGACACACTTCTTTTACTCAATGCATCAGCCACCATATTGGCTTTCCCAGGATGGTACTGCAATGTGAAATCAAAATCCTTGAGAGTCTCCATCCATCTCCTCTGGCGCATGTTCAATTCTTTCTGGACAAACAAATATCTCAAACTTTTATGGTCACTGAACACTATGAACGTGCATCCATATAAGTAGTGCCTCCAGATCTTTAATGCAAAAACTACAACAACAAGCTCTTAATCATGAGTAGGATAGTTTCGTTCATGAGTTTTCAATTGTCTTGAGGCATAGGCTACAACTTTCTTGTGTTGCATCAAAACACATCCCAAACCTTGGTGAGATGCATCACAGTAAACTTCGTATGGTTCTTCTGGTTGTGGCAAAACCAACGCTGGTGAGGTTGTCAGCTTTTCCTTAAGTAACTGAAAATTTTCCTCACACTTCTCTGTCCATGCGAACGGCTGATTATTTCTGATGAGTTGTGTCAATGGAGCTTCAAATCCTTCAATAAATCTCCTGTAGTATCCTGCTAGTCCGACAAAACTTCGTATGTCTGTGATAGTCTGAGGCTGTTTCCAAGCAAGGATTGTCTCAATCTTTGTCGAATCCACAACGATTCCTTCTTCGGTTATCACATGTCCCAAGAAGTTCACTTTCTCTAGCCAAAACTCGCACTTCGACAGATTGGCATACAATTGCTTCTCGCGTATAACTTCAAGAAGTTAGCGTAAATGCTATCCATGTTCTTCGTCATCCTTTGAATAAATCAATATATCATCGATGAACCCCACAACGAATTTGTCCAAAAATGGGCTAAAGATTCTATTCATATAATCCATAAAAATTGCTGGTGCATTCGTAACTCCCAATGGCACAACAAGATATTCATAATGTCCGTAATGCGTTCTAAAAGCAGTCTTCTGAATATCTTCTTCTCTTACCCGAATTTGATGGTAACCTGACTTCAAATCAATCTTTGAAAATACCACGGCTCCTCTTAATTGATCCATTAAATCGTTGATACGTGGTAAAGGATAACGATTCTTAACAATTGCCTTGTTAAGTTTCCTATAATCCACACATAAGCGCGAGCTTCCGTCCTTTTTCTTAACCAACAACACCGGGGCTCCCCATGGCGACACACTGGGTCTGATAAATCCTTTCTCTAACAAACCTTCAATTTGGCCCTTGAGCTCACTTAATTCCAATGGCGACATCCGATACAGCGCAATTGAAATAGGTCCGATTCTTGGGCGTAGATCAATGAAGAACTCCACCTCTCTTACTGGGGGTAATTCTGGAATTTCTTTTGAAAATACGTCTGGGTACTCCTTGACAAGCACCACGTCTTCTATGCTCACATCTATTTTTGCCTCCACGTTAGCCAACGATAAAAACTCTTGAGTTCCTTCTCTCAGCGACACTCCAAGTTTGTTAGCAGCCAAATACCAAACGACTCCAGGTTCGGGAAAAAGAACTAATTTGCGAGCACAATCCAAGACTACATAATGATACGACATCCAATCCATACGAGTGATTGTAGGGGTAAACAAATCAATTTAATCAAGAAATCTCTATTCTGAATAGTTACAGGACAGCGTAAACATGCAGTATTTACGATCAAAGTCTTAACAGGTGTGGAAACAACCAAATGGAAAGGCAAGGAAGACATAGATAACTTTAAACGATTCACACAGTCCATAGCAATGAAGGAATGGGTGGCCCCCGAATCAAAAAGTGCAGTTAGTGTGTTACCTGCAATCTCGCAATGTCGTTGGATCAAATTGTGAGATTGACTTCCAGCTTCAGCACCCATGTGATAAATGCGTCCCCTAGCAGTAGGACGAATAGCCCTAGTTGCATTCACTGTTGGTTCCACTTTCGGAGCCTTGCAATCCCTTGCAAAGTGTCCTGGTTTCTGGGAATTGAAACATGGAGGACCCTTAGCAGTACAAGCATTAGCATAATGTCCCTCTTCCCCACATCGGAAACATCGAGTCACTTGTCCCAATTGTCTTCCAAAATTCTGGTTCCCCGGACGATTCTGACCCCTGTTGTTGTTCTGTGGTCGGTTATATGGCTTAACAACTTGATTTCCTTTGTTGTTCTGATAGTTCATCCGACTAGGCCCCCTTGAACTAAAGTTCCCTCCTTGGTTGGCCCTCTTGTTCTTCATGTCCTCAACCTTTCTACACTTCTCCACTACGGCTTGGAAACGTTGAATTCCCCATGGTAAGACGTAGTCTTGAATCTCGTACTTCAGTCCATTTTGAAAACGATGACACATAAATCGTTCATCAACTTCTTCACGAAAAAACCTAAAATGCCTTGACAAGGACTCAAACTTAGGAGCATATTCACCGACTATCATATTTCCCTGGTGTTTAGTTCTAGTACTCATCGAGAAGTATTTGTCTAAAAACTTCCTTTTGAACGACTCCCAGTTCTCCTCCTCGTGAGCTGATCCCATCAGAAGCCTTGTACTTCTCCACCAATACTCTGTGCAACACCTCGAGTTTAAAACACAGCGCGAGTGTATTTTTTTTTTTAAAAATAAATAAGTAAAAGAATTTTCCAGATTTAATTCAAAAAGAATTAAAATGAAATTTTCACTAATTCTTTTCATAAAATAGTACGTCGTAATTTAATCGATGAACGTAATTAAATAACTTCATCATAATATTACTAAGTACTTAACTTTGGGAATTAATAATAACATTAACACATTTCAAAAGAAGAGTAGTGTCATAACATCTCAGAAGAAAATATCAGAGTGCGGAATGTGTTAGCGGAAAAGTAGTACAATAATTTCCAAATAAAAATAAATTACATTCTCCAGCTCAAAATCCTATACATCAAATCTAACCGATCATGCACTAAAGCTACAGTAGCACGGATTTCCTCCGCATCCCATACAAGTCTCATCCGACTCCACCGCTCGCCTCGATGTAACCTCCTCCTCCTCATCATACAGAGATGGATCGGTCTCCTCCGAAGTCAGATCGATGCACAATCTGGGTCGCTTCGACGGTGCCAGAATCTCATAACAATCATCGGATATCCTAGATGGACCCGGAATATCAGCTGCTACTCGCGTCAGCCCTTCGTTCTTTTCTTCCGCCTGAGAATCACGTACAGCCCCTCCAATCCCTGGGTTAGGAGTCACAACTCCTACGGTGGCCTCCGTCTCAACCCCTCCAGCTCGCTCCTCCGCATCATCAAAAATTCCGTGTGCCTCCAATACCTAACGGGAAGGCACCGGAAAGTCAATCCTCGCATAGGTGTGCTCCACATAGTGCACCACTCCGTCAATCCTACAGGTCCTCTTCAATCTCCCCGTGTACGTGGCCCTGCTTGAGATGGGGTCGTATACCCAAGCAGTAGGCACGAAACGATCAATGTAATCGAGCGACGTTTCCGTTGTCGGGGGACCGACGGGTAACATAGGTTTGGGGGGCATCTAAGGGCAAATCCCAAATTCCACAGTAATAGTAAAGGGTCACCGACCGAAATTAACATATAACACATAGCATATATCTCACAGTATCAAAAATATCCATGGCATTTCATATAACAATGATGAAAATTAAGGATGCTCACTTGAAAACTCATGACATATATGCTTTTCAAACAGCAACCAATTAATATAGAAAACATATTGTAAGTACAACTAACACTCCAGCATTCACAATCATTCATCAGAATTTCAGAATTTATAACGTACTTACACACATCAGTTTCCAATCATCATCATATAACCAAATCGTGACCCACCGGTCAATCACCCTGATGCAATATGAATATGCTCATGTA
The DNA here is from genome assembly GCA_037974295.1 of Cicer cuneatum. Classification (NCBI taxonomy): domain Eukaryota; kingdom Viridiplantae; phylum Streptophyta; class Magnoliopsida; order Fabales; family Fabaceae; genus Cicer; species Cicer cuneatum. The sequence goes on along the minus strand of JBBPBO010000005.1, from coordinate 48,365,955 downwards.
TTCAACTTCTTAGAATTACCAAAGTGCAGTCGCTCAACAGACCAGCACCATTTAAATATGTTTAACTATAACGGCCCTCAAGACTAGGGTGCAATCGCTCAACAGATCAGCACCACTGCAGTCGCTCAATAGACCAGCACTCGTGCAGTCGCTCAACAGACCAGCACGTTTAACATATACCAAGGTACAATCGCTCAACAGATCAGTACCAGTGCAGTCGCTCAACAGACTAGCACTCGTGGAATCGCGTAACAGATCAGTAAGTTTTTGCGCATTTTAGGGTACATACGCTAAACAGACCTGTACCAGTGCAGTGGCTCAACAAACCAGTACCAGTGCAGTCGCTCAACAGACTAGCACTCGTGCAATCGCTTAATAGATCAGCACGTTTACGCATTACTCTGTGGCCCATCGCGGGTACCACCATACTATGTAATGCATGAATATGCAGTGTTTTCTCTTCACTGAAAACAGTATGCAACATCAGTAAAATTCATGCTTTTCCATCATTTCTCAGAACATCTCAACATAATTAATTTCATCATCATCACATCAATAATTAACCATTCCAGCAATCCCATCATTATCACTTTACATTATCTCAAAATTCCATTCTTAATTATCATAAGTCTTTCCAATGTTTTTCTAACTCTTAAAATTCATAAAACAGTGTTTAAAACTGAGATTTATGGGAAACACGAATCTGTATTCGAATACAGCTTCATTGTATTCGAATACAGAAGCCAAAAACAGGGCAGAATCAACACTCTGTATTCGAATACAGAGGTTGTCACAGTGTAAAAATCAGTATTTTCACAACATCAGTAAAGTCTCAAAAACTTCATCACCACTACTTCAAACTATCACAAAATTCCAGTTTTAATTTGTCACAAACCTTCCCAATGTTCCTCAACTCTTAGGGTTTATAAAACAATGTTAAAAACTTTGGTTTTCTGAAAAACACGAATCTGTATTTGAATACAGCTCCCTTATATTCGAATACAGCAACTTAAAACAGTACAAATTCAACACTCTGTATTCGAATACAACATCCTTGTATTCGAATACAGAAGACCAAAACAGTATAAACCCAACATTTTTCCCAAGATCATTAAAGGTTTCCAGAACATCATCATCTCCTCTTCAAAACCATTTCAAAGACTCCATTTTAAATCATTTCAAACCTTCTCAATGTTCCCCAACACTTTAAAGTTCACATGACAGTGTTTAAAACTTGATTTTCTAAAAAACACGAATCTGTATTCGAATACAGCTTCCTTGTGTTCGAACACAGAAGCTAAAACTTGAGTTTTTGGAAAAACCCGAATCTGTATTCGAATACAGCTCCCTTATGTTCGAATACAAAAACAAAAATAGTGAAAATCAACATTCTGTATTCGAATACGAGGCTGTCGTAGTCAAATACAGATGCGAAAACAGTGGCAAAATTGTAGTTTTGTATTCAAATACGACAGGGTTGTAGCCGAATACAGAGGCTAAGTCAAAAGTAAAATCCTTCATCTGTATTCGAATACAGAGGCTCGTATTCGAATACAAGTTTGAAAACTTGAGTAAAATCGAAGCTTGGCAGGTTGTATTCGAATACACTCATGTTGTATTCGAATACACCTTCGAATTCAGTGAAATTTTTCCTGAGACTTCAACACATTTTCAAACTGTTTCCTTTGAAAAACCAACAACCCCAAAATAGTTTTACCACTCTTTTGCAAACCACAAAACTCAGACAATTTTCATTAATATAGATTTTCCAGAAAAACACTTTCATCATTTTAAATCCTTCTCTTTTTGAAAACATCAGCAACACCAGATTTTCATCAACATGACAGAAAACAGGATCATCAACACCAGACCATTTCACCATAACAGAACCAGAATCACCAACACCAAAAAGAACATCACAGTTTTGCTTAAATCACCCAAACAGAATATCAAACTCAAAACAGAACATGCATTTCCAAACGTTTACATTTGAGCATTCTCAAAACAACATGCAGAGAAATTTCCAGTTTTCTCACTCAACAAAACAAGACTGATGTATTTAGTTAAAACAGCAACATCACACATTATCAAACATCCACAGAATGCATTTCTTGCATTTTATAACAACATTCAAAACAGTTTTATGAACATGCATTTTGATCATCTTCAAAATAACATGCAAAACATTTTCCAGTTTTTCCAACACAAATAAAACAGCATTGAAGTCACAACCAACACATCACACATCTCAGACTATTAAAACACCAAAAGAATGCATTTTTCGCATTTTAAGACAACATGTATAACAGATTCGTTTTTCAAAACAGAAGCTCAAATATGATCACACATCAAGGATGCATTTACAGCCCTAAAATGCAACTAGAAAGTGGAAGGTGCCCTTACCCTTGTTGCGTTTCTGCTACTGTTCACGTTTATGTGTCAAAAATCAGCGAAACTCCCGCTTGCGTTTGCTGCTACGAAAATGGGTTCTCTAGCTCTGTAATGATGAGGAGAACAACTTTTGTTCTGGGGGTTTTCTGGTTTGGTGCTTGGATTTCCAAGTAATATCACTTTTGAGGAACTCCCTTTTTTTTTGTTCGTAAAACAGAAATCAGAATAGGAGGAGGGGGAAGGTGAGCACTGTTACATGCAGTAAGGGAGGAGGAATGGGTTTCTAACTTTGCCCTTCCTTCTCACTCCTATATATAGGCTTGTGTGGGTGCCACCTCACCCGACACTTGTCTGATTCTCAGCACTTAACCAGTCCCGTCGCAATTAGCCGATAATCCCTTAATTAACTGTCCGATAATTTAATTACTCGTAATTAAATTAATTTATCCTTCATCCAATAATTTTAATTTATCTTCCAAAATAAATATTTTTATATATATATATATTCATTCAAAACATACATATATTAAATATTTTACAAATATCCCCAAAATACACTTAATATTAATTCCATAATTTTAATTTAAAATTTGAGGGTCTTACATTACTCCCCCCCTTAAATTAGTTTCGTCCTCAAAACTACATGTCGATAAACAACTGAGGATATTGTTCCCTCATCTTACTCTCCAGTTCCGAAGTCGCGTCTCCCGTAGTCGGATTCCAAATCACTTTGACTAGTGGGACTTCTTTGTTCCTCAACTGTTTAATCTTCCTGTCTTCAATTCTTACAGGGAATACTTCAAATGACACGTTATCCTTCAATTGAATTGTGTCTGGTTCGATTACATGCGACGGATCCGAAATGTACTTTCTTAACTGAGACACATGAAATACGTCGTGAATATTGGAGGTAAAGCGATCCGATAAGCCAATGGTCCAATTCGTGCAGTAATCTGGTATGGTCCAATAAATTTCGGAGTCAACTTTCTTGACTTAATAGCTCTGCCAACACCAGTTGTAGGCGTGACCCTTAGAAATACATGATCACCCTGCTCGAATTCCAAAGGTCTGCGACGCTTGTCCGCATAACTCTTCTAACGATCCTGTGAAATCTTCATTTTCTTTTGTATCCTCTTGATTTTCTCTGTAGTCTGTTCCACCATCTCAGGTCCAACAATCATACTCTCTCCATCCTTATACTAGCATAAAGGCATCTGACACTTGCGTCCATATAAAGCCTCATAGGGTGCCATTCCAATACTTGCGTGAAAACTTTTGTTGTAAGTAAACTCAATCAATGGCAATACCTCATCCCAGTTTCCTCTATCATCCAACACACATGCTCTCAATAGATCTTATAAGGACTGATTTGTTCTCTCAGTCTGTCCGTCTATTTGTGGATGGTAAGCGGAACTCAATTTCAGTTTCGTTCCCAAAGCTTCATGCAGCGCTCCCCAAAAATGAGATGTGAACTTTGGGTCACGGTCCAATACAATACTTGATGGAACGCCGTGTAATCTCACAATGTCAGCAATGTAGATTTCCGTCAGTTTATCTACTTTATAAGTGGTCCTTACCGGTAAGAAATGTGCGGACTTTGTCAATCGATCCACTATTACCCAAATCGAATCATTCTTCTTCCTTGTCTTGGGCAATCCAGTTATGAAATCCATGGAAATGTTGTCCCACTTCCATTCCGGTATATCCAGAGGCTGCAACATTCCAGCAGGTCGTTGATGTTCCACTTTCGCTTTCTGACAAGTCAAACATGTCGATACGTATTCCGCTACATCCCTCTTCATTCCTGGCCACCAGTAATTCTATTTTAAGTCCTGGTACATTTTGGTCGCTCCAGGATGAATACTCAAGTTACTCTTATGAGCCTCTTCCAACATCGCTCTTCTTATATCTGCAACTTCCAGTACACAACTCTTCCATTACATCTCAAAATATTATCTGGTCCGATCCTGAACTCAGTCGTCTGTCCTTGCGCTATCAGGTTCCTCTTTTCTTGGATTAATGCGTCATCTTGCAAGTTCGCAATCTCCTCAAGCAAACCACTCGAAATTGTTATCATTCCACACTTTAAAATTCCTGGTGCAAACTTTACGTCCAAGTGTAGATCTCTAAATGCTTCCCACAACTCTTGTTGTCTGGCCATTATCATTGAAGATACGACACACTTTTCCTACTTAATGCATCAACCACCACATTGAAGGTGCAAACACGAGAAGAGGGGGGTTAAATTGTGTTTGTCAAACTTAATTACTTTTGCTGTTTTGTTAAATATTAATTTGAATTATTCGATAAATAACTAATCAGATTCAGCAGCGGACAATAATAACATAATAACACAACAATTTATACTGGTTCACCGTTAACTAGGCTATGTCCAGTCCCTTCCTCCAGAAGGCCTTTTTACTAATTCAAACTCCTTTGAATTACAACACCACTGACCCTTCAAGCCAGTCTTCCCAAACAGCCTGATAACCCCAGACTTTTGAGGAACAACAACACCTTAACTAAACCAGCTAAGTCTTCTCAAACAGCCTGACAACCCCAGTCTTTTGAGGAATAACAACACCTTGACTAAACCAGCCAAGTCTTCTCCTACCAATCTGACAACCCCAGATTGAAGAAGGAATCTACACCACTATAATAAAGGTTTGGAACTTTGCAACATTGCTTCTGGAAAGCTGTTTGCTGCACTTATTCTTGCACTCTTTTATTGCTTCTGGAAAGCTGATTGTTGCACGCTATTTCTCTCTCAAAAACACTTAGAAAATATTGCTCTTGCTCATTTGTGTTTCTCTCTTTTGAACTCTCAGATAACTTTGAATTGAAGTTTGAGTTCTTGTATTTTTCGATACTTTATTCTTCAGCATTAAGCCTCTATTTATAGTTGAACTTTAGGGCTTCACTGATGCTTTACTTCAGGAGTGTATTTCGATTAATTTGTTTTGAGAATATTCTGGAGTAGTTTGCTCAGATTTTGTTTTGAGCCTTTTTCTCACTGATCTATTTTAAACATTTTGCTCCGCTTCTGTTTTGAGCATTTTTCTCAGATTCTGTTTTGAGCCTTTTTCTCCAATTCTGTTTTGAGCATTTTTCTCATATTCTGTTTTGAGCATTTTTCTCAGATTCTGTTTTGAACATTTTTCTCAGACAGATTCATCTGACGATATCCTCTGGTGACGTCATCCTCTGATTTCTGCTTCTGGTGACGTCATCTTCTGATGACATCATTTGGTGACGTCATCCTCTGATTTCTACTTCTAGTGACGTCATCTTCTAATCTATTCTTCTGATGACATTTTTCATTCTTCTTCTAAGTCAAATATGTTATTTTCATACAATACATTTGTTAACATCAAAACTTTAATTGCAAGAACCAACTTGGTTCCAAAACTCCCCCTTTTTGATGATGACAAACAATGTATTTTTTATAATACTTTTTCTTTCTTTTGACTTTGACTCCCCTTAAGACTAAGCTTCATTTTATATTTTCTCCTACTAAGTCTAATGCCTAGATATCAAATACATCATACATCATCTTCTCCCTCGGATATTTTATCAAATATTACATCTTCTCCCCCTTTGTCATCAGACAAAAATGATTGAATGAAGAAAAGAGATCCTCTGTTTTTTTTTTGTTTTTTTTTCACTCTTCTTTTTTTTTATTATTTATTTGTTTTTTTTTATAGAAGTACATGAAAAATAAAATAACATAAAAATTAAACTAAGCTATTAGGTTAGGGATGAAGATAAGATTAAGGTTTTTCTTGATGAATTCAAACCTATCTTCAGGTAGTGATTTAGTGAATATGTCAGCCCATTGATGATCAGTGTCTACAAATTGAATGTTAAGTACCCCTTTTTGAACATAATCTCTGATGAAGTGGTGTTTGATCTCTATGTGTTTGGCTTGAGAATGTAGGATAGGGTTTTTGGTTAGGCAAATTGCAAAGGTGTTATCACAATAGATGGGTATGTTGGATTCTAATATTTTGTAGTCTTCAAGTTGATGCTTCATCCAGAGTAGTTGAGAGCTGCAGCCAGCTGCTAAGATGTATTCAGCCTCTACTATTGACATGGTAATGGTGTGTTGTCTCTTACTGGACCACGAAATTAAATTGTCTCCTAAAAAGGTACAATAGCCACTGGTGCTTTTTCTTTCAAGTTTATCTCCAGCACAGTCAGAATCACAGTATCCACTCAATTTGTATGTAGGAGTTTTCTTGTAAAACAAGGTGAGGTTGGTAGTGCCTTTTAGGTATCTAAGGATTCTCTTAACAGCAGTTAGATGAGATTCTCTAGGATCAAATTGAAATCGAGCACATACACACACACTAAATATGATATCAGGTCTAGAAGCAGTAAGGTAGAGTAATGATCCTATCATTCCTCTGTAGATTTTCTAGTCAACTTTTGTTCCTGATTCATCTTTATCAAGTGAACAAGTAGGATGCATTGGTGTAGTCATAGGTTTGCAATCACTCATCTTAAACTTCTTGAGAAGTTCCTTTGTATATTTAGTTTGGTGAATGTAAATACCTTCTGAACTTTGTTGAATTTGTATTCCTAGAAAGAACTTAAGTTCTCCCATCATACTCATTTGAAATTCATGCTGCATTAATTCAGAAAATTCTTGACAAAGAATGCCATTAGTAGATCTAAAAATAATATCATCAACATAAATTTGAATGATCAAAATATCATTTTCTATTGATCTGCTAAACAAAGTTTTGTCTATTTGTCCTCTTTCAAAGTTATTTTTAAGTAAGAAATTATTGAGTCTATCATACCATGCTCTAGGTGCTTGTTTTAACCCATACAAGGATTTTCTCAGTTTAAAGACACGGTTTAGAAATTCAGAATTTTCAAATCCTGTTGGTTGTTTAACATATACCTCTTCACTCAAATAACCATTGAGAAAAGCACTTTTAACATCCATTTGAAATAATTTGATATTATTATTTGCAGCAAAGGACAATAAGATACGAATAGCTTCTAACCTGGCCACTGGAGCAAATGTCTCAGTGTAATCAATACCCTCTTGTTGACTGTAACCTTGTGCCATAAGCCTTGCCTTGTTTCTGACTACTTCACCCTTTTCATTTAGCTTATTTCTAAAGACCCACTTGGTTCCCACAATGTTCTTCTCTGGTCTTGGAACTAGATCCCAAACATCATTCCTCTTCAATTCATTTAACTCTTCCTGCATTGCAATAATCCATCCATCATCTGCCAATGCTTCACTAACAGATGTAGGCTCAATCGATGAGATTAAACCAAACTGACTTATATCTTTTAATGATGATCTCGTTCTTAAAGAATCACTTCCACTTCCAATGATCAGATTTTCAGGATGAGATGACTGGTATTTCCATCCAGATTTCTCTTCTGACTTCTCATGACTGGTTCTGATTTGATCAGGTTTATCCTTTGAAGATGTGTCACATGCTTCTGATTTATTTGTATCCTTCACTTCTCCAAATTCTGCTGGTTTATCTGCTTCTGCTGGTTTGTTTGTTTCTGCTTCATCTGGTGTTGTTAAATCTGTAATATCAACATCTTGCTTTGACTTTGCAGTGTCAAGCAGTTTGTCATTAAATTTAACATGTATAGATTCCTCTACAATATGAGTTTTAGTATTAAACACCCTATAAGCTTTAGATCTTTCAGAGTATCCAATGAAGATACACTTTTGAGATCGAGAATCAAACATACCAAGGATATCTTTAGTATTTAGCATATAACAGATACAGCCAAATTGTTTAAAGTAAGAAATGTTAGGTTTTTTACCTTTCCATAATTCATATGGTGTTTTATTCAACATAGACCTAATAAAGACTCTATTCTGAATATAACATGCAGTGTTGATTGCATCAGCCCAAAAACGTTTTGCAACATTTAAATCATTTAACATAGTTCTGGCCATGTCTTGGAGTGATCTATTCTTCCTTTCTACAAATCCATTCTGTTGAGGTGTTCTAGGAGAAGAAAAGTTGTGAGAAATTCCATTCTCATCACAGAAACTTTCAAAGAATTTGTTTTCAAATTATCCTCGATGATCACTTCTAATTTATACTATCTTAAAACTTTTTTCATTCATGACTTGTTTATAGAATGTCATAAATACAGTATGGGATTCATCTTTACTTCTTAGAAATTTTACCCATGTCCACCTAGAGTAATCTTCTACTATAACATAGCCATATTTCTTTCCATTTAGAGATGCTATTTTCACTGGTCCAAATAGATCGATATGCAGAAGTTCAAGAGGCTTTGATGTAGTTACTGATTTCTTAGGAGTAAAGGAACTTTTGGTTTGTTTTCGCTTTTGACAGCCTTCACACAAGATTTCAGTTTTGAAACTAAGATTAGGTAGACCTCTTACTAACTTAAGTTTGTTCAATTCTGAAATTGATCTAAAATTAGCATGACCTAATCTTTTGTGCCACATTAAATTCTCTTCATTCACTTACATAAGACATTTAACCTCTTGCTTTCCTAGACTAAACAGATTTATTTTATAAATATTATTTTGCCTCTGACCTGTGAAAAGCACAGATCCATCCTTTTGACGGATTGCCTTGCATGTCTTTTGATTGAATATAATATCATAATTGTTATCACTTAACTGACTTATACTCAACAAGTTATGTTTAAGACCTTTAACAAACAAGACATCTTTAATAGAAGGAGAGTTACCATTACCAACTGTTCCTTGACCAATGATCTCACCTTTTTGCTTTCCTCCAAAAGTTACTGTGCCTCCTTTGTTTAATGTCAATTCTTGGAACATAAACCTTTTTCCCGTCATACGTCGCGAGCATCCACTGTCCAGGTACCATGACTGGTGTTTTAACTTGTTTGCTAAGGACATCTGCAACAAAAACAATTTTGCTTTTAGGTACCAAAATCTGGTTGGGTCCAGGTTTGTTAGTTTTGAAAAATTTCTTGTTTTTTCTTGTATTTAGCATAGGACAAGACACTTTGGAATGATCTTTCTTGTAACAACAAGTACACACTATATCAGAGGAAACAGGTTTAAATATAGGTTTAGATTTAATTATTGTTTCTTCAAATCCTATACCTCTATTTCCGTTTCTACTGACTCCATAAATCATAGAAGCATATTTGCTTCTTTCCATACCACTATCAAGAAATTCTTGAAGAACTTGTTCATGCATATCATAATTACTTGTGGTATTTTCAATTGCTGTTGAATTATGATTATTTTTCAGATTTAAACTTTCATCTTTAATTTCAGCAAAACTATTTTTCAAGCATACATTCTCTGTTTTCAATTTTGCAATATCAGTTTCAAGAATGACACTTTCTGTTTTAAATTCTACAATCTGATTCTTTAGAACATTAACTTCTTCTGTTAGATTTGTATTTTCTTTCTTAAGAGTTTTCAGTTTTAAAGATAATTTGTAATTACTGTTTAAAAAATCATTCATAGCAGTAATCAAATCAGATCGATTGAATTCAGAATATACCTCAGTTTCATCATCTTCTGATTCTCTTCCAGAATCAGATTCTGTGTTGGATCCAGAGTTGGTGTAAGCCATCATAGCCAAATCTGCATGTTCATCTTCAGAAGATTCATCAGAATCATCCCATGTAGCCATCATGCTTTTCTTCTTAGTTCTGAAATCTATCCTGTGGTACTTCCCTTTCTCCATATTTGGACATTCTGACTTGATATGTCCAGATTCATTGCATTCGTAGCAAATGATACCTTTCTTGTCATTTGTATCATCACTTCCTTTGTTGGACTGATTGGAATATCTCTGGGGAAATTTATTCCTTCTGTTATGCCACATCTTTCTGAACTTCCTAGATAAGAAAGCAATTTCTTCTTCCTCCGAGTTCAGACTTTGATCGTCTGAATCACTATTTTCTGATGTTTCTTTCAGAGCCTTTTTCTACTTGGATTTTAGGGCTAGAGTTTTGTTCTTCTTCTTGGGTTCATCTTCTTCAAATTCAATTTCATGTCATCTGAGAGAGCTGATTAATTCTTCTAGCTTTAGAGTATTCAGATCTTTAGCTTCCTGAATAGCAGTAATCTTTGGTCTCCACTTGATTGTCAGACTTCTAAGTATTTTCCTTACATGATCAGCAGTAGTGTAGCTCTTTTCTAGTACCCTTAATCCTGATACTAGAGTCTGGAAACTGGAAAACATAGTTTCAATGTCTTCATCTTCTTCCATCTTGAATAACTCGTACTTCTTGACTAGAATGTTAGCCTTTGCTTCTTGGACTTGCTTACTGCCTTCGTAAGTCAGAATCAGACTATCATAGATGCTCTTCGCTGTTTCTCTGTTAGTGCATTTGTCGAACTCCTTGAATGTGATTGCATTGATCATGAACGTTCTGGATTTGTGATGCAACTTGAACATCTTCTTCTAATCAGCATCCATATCTCTTCTGGAAATTTGAATACCATCAGCATCTTCTGGAGCAGTATAACCATCTTCCACCAAGTCCCAAAGTTCAGGATCTTGTGAAATAAAAAAACTTCTCAGCCTGTCCTTCCAGTATTCAAATCGTTCTCCATCAAACAGAGGTGGTCTGTTGATGTTTCCTCCAGTAGCTTCTTCATTGAATCCGGACATATTGATCCCTTGGATCTTTCCTCAAACACTGTAAAGTGCTCAGCCTTGAGACCGAGCTCTGATGCCAATTGAAGGTTCAAACACGAGAACAGAGGTTGAATTGTGTTTGTCAAACTTAATTACTTTTGCTGTTTTGTTAAATATTGATTTGAATTATTCAATAAATAACTAATGAGATTCAGCAGCGGATAATAATAACATAATAACACAGCAATTTATACTGGTTCACCGTTAACTAGGCTACGTCCATTCCCTTCCTCCATAAGGCCTTTTTACTAATTAAACTTCTTTGAATTACAACACCACTGACCCTTCAAGCCAGTCTTCCAAAACAGCCTGACAACCCCATACTTTTGAGGAACAACAACACCTTAACTAAACCAGCTAAGTCTTCTTAAATAGCCTGACAACCCCAGACTTTTGAGGAATAACAACACCTTGACTAAACCAGCCAAGTCTTCTCCTACCAATCTGACAACCCCAGATTGAAGAAGGAATCTACACCATTATAATAAAGGTTTGGAACTTTGCAACGTTGATTCTGGAAAGCTGTGTGCTCCACTTATTCTTGCACTCTTTTATTGCTTATGGAAAGCTAATTGTTGCACTGTATTTCTCTCTCAAAAACACTTAGAAAATATTGCTCTTGCTCATTTGTGTTTCTCTCTTTTGAACTCTCAGATAAATTTGAATTGAAGTTTGAGTTCTTGTGTTTTTTGATACTTTATTCTTCAGAATTAAGCCTCTATTTATAGTTGAACTTTAGGTCTTCACTGATGCTTTACTTCAGGAGTGTATTTCGATTAATCTGTTTTGAGAATATTCTGGAGTAGTTTGCTCATATTCTGTTTTGGGCCTTTTGCTCACTGATCTGTTTTGAACATTTTGCTCCGCTTCTGTTTTGAGCATTTTTCTCAGATTCTGTTTTGAGCATTTTTCTCATATTCTGTTTTTAGCATTTTTCTCAGATTCTATTTTAAACATTTTTCTCTGAAAGATTCATCTGACGATATCCTCTGGTGACGTCATCCTCTAATTTCTGCTTCTGGTGACATCATCTTCTGATGACATCATCTAGTGACGTCATCCTCTGATTTCTGCTTCTGGTGACGTCATCTTCTGATCTATTCTTCTGATGACATTTTTCATTGTTCTTCTATGTCAAATATGTTATTTTCATAAAATACATTTGTTAACATCAAAATTTTAATTGCAAGAACCAACTTGGTTCCAACAACATTGGCTTTCCCAGGATGATATTGCAATGAAAAGTCAAAATCCTTGAGAGTCTCTATCCATCTCCTCTGACGCATGTTCAATTCCTTCTGATCAAACAGATACTTCAAGCTTTTATGGTCACTGAACACCGTGAACGTGCATCCATATAAGTAGTGCCTCCAGACCTTTAATGCAAACACTAATGCAGCAAGCTCTAAATCATGAGTAGGATAGTTTCGTTCATGAGTTTTCAATTGCCTTGAGGCGTAGGCTACAGCTTTCTTGTGTTGCATCAAAACACATCCCAGACCTTGGTGAGATGCATCACAGTAAACCTCATATGGTTCTTCTGGCTGTGGCAAGACCAATACTGGTGAAGTTGTACACTTTTCCTTAAGCAACTGAAAACTTTCCTCACACTTCTCCGTCCATGCAAACGGCTGATTCTTTCTGGTGAGTTGTGTCAAATGAGCTACAATCCTTCAATAAATCTCCTGTAGTATCCTGCTAGTCCGACAAAACTTCGTATGTCTGTGATAGTCTGGGGTTGTTTCTAGGCAAGAATTGTCTCAATCTTTGTCGGATCCACAGCGATTCCTTCTTTTGTTATCACGTGTCCCAAGATGTTCACTTTCTTTAGCCAAAACTCGCACTTCGACAAGTTGGCTTACAGTTGCTTCTCGCGTAAGACTTCAAGAACTTGGCGTAGGTGCTCTTCGTGTTCTTCTTCATCCTTTGAATAAATCAAAATATCATCGATGAACACTAGCACGAATTTATCCAGAAACGGGCTAAAGATCCTATTCATATAATCCATAAATATTGCTGGTGCATTCGTAACTCCAAAAGGCATCACGAGAAAGCAGTCTTTTGAATATCTCCTTCTCTTACTCGAATCTGATGGTATTCTGATTTCAAATCAATCATTGAAAATACCGCGGCTCCTCTCAATTGGTCCATCAAATCATTGATGCGTGGTAAAAGATAACGATTCTTGATAGTTACCTTGTTAAGTTTCCGATACCAACAACACCGGAGCTCCCCATGGCGACACTCTTGGTCTGATAAATCCTTTCTCCAATAAACCTTCAATTTGACCCTTAAGCTCGCTTAATTCCAATGGCGACATCCGGTACGGCGCAATTGAAATAGGTCCAGTTCTTGGGTGCAAATCAATGAAGAACTCCACCTCTCTCACCGGGGGTAATCTTGGAATTTCTGATGGAAATACGTCTAGATATTCTTTAACACCACATCTTCTATGTTCACATCCATCTTGGTCTCCACGTTAGCCAAGGATAAAAATTCTTGAGTTCCTTCTCTCAGAGATACTTCGAGTTTGTTAGCAGCCAGATACCGAACGACTCCAGGTTCGGGGAAAAGAACTAATTTTCGAGCGCAATCCAAGACTACGTAATTATACGTCATCCAATCCATGCCGAGAATGATCTCGAGTGATTGTAGGGGTAGACAGATTAAATTAACCAAGAAATATCTATTCTGAATCGTTACAGTATAGTGTAAACATGCAAAGTTTACAATCAAGGTCTTAGCAGGTGTGGAAACAACCAAATCAAAAGGTAAAGCAGACATAGATAACTTCAAACGATGCACACAGTCCATAGCAATGAAAGAGTGGGTTGCCCCCGAATCAAAAAGTGCAGTTAGTGTGTTACCTGCAATTTCGCAATTTTTCTGGATTAAATTTGGAGCTTGATTCCCAGCTTCAGCACCCATGTGATAGACGCGACCCCTAGCAGTAGGACGAGTAGCCCTAGTTGCATTCACTGTTGGTTCCACCTTCGGAGCCCGATAATCCCTCGCCACGTGTCCTGGTTTCTGGCAATTGAAACACATAAGATCCCTTGTGGTACAAGCAGTAGCAATATGTCCTTCTTTCCCACATCGATAACACCGGACTCCTTGTCCCAATGCCGCCCAAAATTCTGATTACCCGGCCTATTTAGGCCTCTCTTGTTGTTTTGTGGCCGGTTATATGGCTTAGCAACTTGCTTTCCTCTATTGTTCTGATAGTGCATCCGACTAGGCCCTCATGAATTAAAGTTCCCTCCTCTGTTGGCCCTCCTGTTCTTCATCTCTTCAACCTCTCTACACTTCTCCACTAAGACTTGGAAACGTTGAATTCCCCAGGGTAAAACGGAGTCTTGAATCTCATATTTCAGTCCATTTTGGAAACGATGACACATAAACTGTTCATCCACCTCTTCGCAGAAAAATCTGAAATGCCTTGATAGCGATTCAAACTTATCCGCATATTCTCCCACCGTCATGTTTCCCTGGTGCAATTTCGCAAAATCGTCACCCAACTTGGTCCTAGTGCTCATCGGGAAGTATTTGTCCAAAAACTTCTTTTTGAACGACTCCCAGTTCACATCCTCTTGGGCTGACCTCATCAGTAGTCTTGTACTTCACCAATATTCTGCATCGCCTATCAGTAGATACGTGGCATAGTTGACTTTCACCGCTGCCCGACAATTAATCATCTCGAAGATTTTCTCCATCTCTTGGATCCATTTGTCCGCTCTTTCTGGACCCTCATCACCCTTGAACTTGGGAGGATTATGACGACGAAATCCTCTAGTCCCCTTGATTCAGCAGCGCGAATCTCTCTTTCTCTTTTCTCCAGATCTCTTTGAGTCTTCGCAGCCGTCTGCGCAGCAACAGACGCAGCCATGTTATTCATCGCTTCAGCCATCACTTCAGTCACACCACAACTTACACAAGACTTGACTCTTTAACTATTTGCTCCTATGCATGATCAGATAATGACTCAAAACCAATACTTTAATTAGAGCTTTAACCCAAAACTTTAACCAAATGCTCTGATACCACAATTGTAACACCCCGAGTTTAAAACACAGTGCGAGTGTATTTTTTTTTTTAAATAAATAAGTAAAAGAATTTTCCAGATTTAATTCAAAAAGAATTAAAATGAAATTTTCACTAATTCTTTTCATAAAATAGTACGTCGTAATTTAATCGATGAACGTAATTAAATAACTTCATCATAATATTACTAAGTACTTAACTTTGGGAATTAATAATAACATTAATACATTTCAAAAGAAGAGTAGTGTCATAACATCTCAGAAGAAAATATCAGAGTGCGGAATGTGTTAGCGGAAAAGTAGTACAATAATTTCCAAATAAAAATAAATTACATTCTCTAGCTCAAAATCCTATACATTAAATCTAACCGATCATGCACTAAAGCTACAGTAGCAAGGATTTCCTTCGCATCCCATACAAGTCTCATCCGACTCCGCCGCTCACCTCGATGTAACCTCCTCCTCCTCATCATATAGAGAGGGATCGGTCTCCTCCGAAGTCAGATCGATGCACAATCTAGGTCGCTTCAGTGGTGCCGGAATCTCATAACAATCATCGGATATCCTAGATGGACCCGGAATATCACGTGGTACTGGCGTCGGCCCTTCGTTCTTTTCTTCCACCTCAGAATCACGTACAGCCCCTCCTATCTCTGGGTTAGGAGTCACCACTCCTACGGTGGCCTCCGTCTCAACCCCTCCAGCTGGCTCCTCCCGATCATCAAACCTCCAATACCAAATGGGAAGGCACAGGAAAGTCAATCCTCGCATAGGTGTGCTCCACATAGTGCACCACTCCGTCAATCCTACAGGTCCTCTTCAATCTCCCCGTGTACGTGGCCCTGCTTGAGATGGGGTCGTATACCCAAGCAGTAGGCACAAAACGATCAATGAAATTGAGCGACGTTTCCGTCGTCGGGGGACCCACGGGTAACATGGGTTTGGGGGGCATCTGAGGGCAAAGCCCAAATTCCACAGTAATAATAAAGGGGCACCGACCGAAATTAACAAATAACACATAGCATATATCTCACAGTAACAAAAATATCCATGGCATTTCATATAACAATGATGAAAATGAAGGATGCTCACTTGAAAATTCATGACATATATGCTTTTCAAACAGCAACCAATTAATATAGAAAACATATTGTAAGTACAACTAACACTCCAGCATTCACAATCATTCATCAAAATTTCAGAATTTATAACGTACTTACACACATCAGTTTCCAATCATCATCATATAACCAAATCGTGACCCACCGGTCAATCACCCTGATACAATATGAATATGCTCATGTATTCAACTTCTTGGAATTACCAAGGTGCAGTCGCTCAACAGACCAGCACAATTTAAATATGTTTGACTTTTACGGCCCTCAAGACCAAGGTGCAATCGCTCAACAAATCAGCACCAGTGGAGTCGCTCAAAGACCAGCACTCGTGCAGTCGCTCAACAGACCAGCACGTTTAACATATACTAAGGTACAATCGTTCAACATATCAGTACCAGTGCAGTCGCTCAACAGACCAGCACTCGTGCAATCGCTCAACAGATCAGCATGTTTTTGCGCATTTCAGGGTACAATTGCTCAACAGATCAGTACCAGTGCAGTCGCTCAACAGACCAGCACTCGTGCAATCGCTCAACAGATCAGCACGTTTACACATTACTCTGTGGCCCATCGCGGGTACCACCTGACTATGCAATGCATGAATATGCAGTGTTTTCTCTTCACTGAAAACAGTATGCAACATCAGTAAAATTCATGTTTTTCCATCATTTCTCAGAACATCTCAACACAATTAATTTCATCATCATCACATCAATAATTAAACATTCCAGTAATCCCATCATTATCACTTTACATTATCTCAAAATTCCATTCTTAATTATCATAAGTCTTTCCAATGTTTCCCCAACTCTTAAAATTCATAAAACAATGTTTAAAACTGAGATTTCTGGAAAACTTGAATCTGTATTCGAATACAGCTTCATTGTATTCGAATACAGAAGCCAAAAACAGGGCAGAATCAACACTATGTATTCGAATACAGCCTCCTTGTATTCAAATACAGAGGTTGTCACATTGTAAAAATCAGTATTTTCACAACAACAGTAAAGTCTCAAAAACTTCATCACCACCACTTCAAACTATCACAAAATTCCAGTTTTAATTTGTCACAAACCTTCCGAATGTTCCTCAATTCTTATGGTTTATAAAACAATGTTTTAAACTTTGGTTTTCTGAAAAACACGAATCTGTATTTGAATACAGCTCCCTTATATTCGAATACAGCAACTTAAAACAGTACAAATTCAACACTCTGTATTCGAATACAACATCCTTGTATTCGAATACAGAAGACCAAAACAGTATAAACCCAGCATTTTTCCTAACATCATTAAAGGTTTCCAGAACATCATCATCTCCTCTTCAAAACCATTTCAAAGACTCCATTTTAAATCATTTCAAACCTTCTCAATGTTCCCCAACACTTTAAACTTCACATGACAGTGTTTAAAACTTGATTTTCTAAAAAACACGAATCTGTATTCGAATACAGCTTCCTTGTGTTCGAATACAGAAGCTAAAACTTGAGTATCTGGAAAAACCCAAATATGTATTCGAGTACAACTCCCTTGTGTTCGAATACAGAAGCTAAAATAGTGAAAATCAGCATTTTGTATTCGAATATGAGGCTGTCGTAGTCGAATACAGATGTGAAAACAGTGGCAAAATTGTAGTTATGTATTCAAATACGACAGGGTGGTAGCCGAATATAGAGGCTAAGTCAGAAGCAAAATCCTTCATCTGTATTCGAATACAGAGGCCCGTATTCGAATACAAGTTTGAAAACTTGAGTAAAATAGAAGCTTGGCAGGCTGTATTCGGATACACTCATGTTGTATTCGAATACACCTTCGAATTCAGTGAAATTTTTCCTGAGACTTCAACACATTTTAAAATTGTTTCCTTTGAAAAACCAACAACCCCAAAATAGTTTTACAACTCTTTTGCAAACCACAAAACTCAGACAATTTTCATCAATATAGATTTTCCAGAAAAGCACTTTCATCATTTTAAATCCTTCTCATTTTGAAAACATCAGCAACACCAGATTTTCATCAACATGACAGAAAACAGGATCATCAACACCAGACCATTTCACCATAACAGAACCTGAATCACCAACACCAAAAACAACATCACAGTTTTGCTTAAATCACCGAAATAGAATATCAAACTCAAAACAGAACATGCATTTCCAAACGTTTACATTTGAGCATTCTCAAACAACATGCAGAGAAATTTCCAGTTTTCTCACTCAACAAAACAACACTGATGTATTCAGTTAAAACAGCAACATCACACATTATCAAACATCCACATAATGCATTTCTTGCATTTTATAACAACATTCAAAATAGTTTTATGAACATGCATTTTGATCATCTTCAAAATAACATGCAAAATATTTTCCAGTTTTTCCTACACAAATAAAATAGCATTGAAGTCACAACCAGCACAACACACATCTCAGACTATTAAAACACCAACAGAATGCATTTTTCGCATTTTAAGACAACATGTATAACAGATTCGTTTTTCAAAACAGAAGCTCAAATATGATCACACATCAAGGATGCATTTACAGCCCTAAAATGCAACTAGAAAGTGGAAGGTGCCCTTACCCTTGTTGCGTTTCTGCTACTGTTCACTTTTCAGTGTCAAAAATCGGCGAAACACCTGCTTGCGTTTGCTGCTACGAAAATGATGAGGAGAACAACTTCTGTTCTGGGGATTTTCTGGTTTGGTGCTTGGATTTCCAAGTAATATCACTTTTGAGGAACTCCCTTTTTTTTTTTTTGTAAAACAGATATCAGAATATGAGGAGGGGGAAGGTGAGCACTGTTACATGCAGTAAGGGAGGAGGAATGGGTTTCTAACTTTGCCCTTCCTTCTCACTCCTATATATAGGCTTGTGTGGGTGCCACCTCACCCGACACTTGTCTGATTCTCAGCACTTAACCAGTCCCGTCGCAATTAGCCGATAATCCCTTAATTAACTGTCCGATAATTTAATTGCTCATAATTAGGTTAATTTATCCTTCATCCAATAATTTTAATTTATCTTCCAAAATAAATATTTATATATATACATTCACTAAAAACATACATATATTAAATATTTTACAAATATCCCCAAAATACACTTAAAATTAATTCCATAATTTTAATTTAAAATTTAAGGGTCTTACACTCTGCATCCCCTAATAGCGGATATGTAGCATAGTTGACCTTTACCATTGCCTGGCAATTAATCATTTCGAAAATTTTCTCCATTTCCTGAATCCATTCGTCAATTCTTTCTGGACCTTCATCACCTTTGAACTTTGAACTTTGGAGGATTATGACAATGGAAATCCTCTAGCCCCCTTGATTCTGCAACACGAATCTCTCTTTCCCTTTTCTCTAGGTCTCGTAGAGTCTTTGCAGCCGTCTGTGCAGCAACAGAAGCAGCCATGTTATTCATTGCTTCCGCCATCCGATCATCCCGGCTAACGTTGGCTCTTGCAATGTCATCACTTCTTGGAGGCATTGTTCCCTACAAAACAATCATCAAGTAGAAATCTCACACCACTTAGAATAATTCCAAAATATAACTTAACAACATCATCACTTCAGCACACCACAACTATACAAGACTTGACGCTTTATCCACTTACTCCTACGCATGATCAGATAATGACTCCCAACCTACAAGTCGACCTACAACTCTAACCAAAAGCTCTGATACCACAATTGTAACACCCTGATTTTTAACGTGAGTGTATTTTTTTTTCAAAACAAATAAAAGAATTTGAAATTAATTCAAATTACAATATAACCATTAAAAGAAATTAGAATTAAACCATTCAAAATAGTAATGCGTCGTATTACAAAACGACAAAAGTAATTAAATAAATACATCGTAATTATAACCAAGTAAAATAGTTTTGGGAATTAATATTCAAATATACAAACAGAAAATACACCGGGGCTATGAGACCAATCAAACAACGCTCATACCCCAGGGGTATTCTTGCCAAACACCTACGCAGAAGTGCTGCTCCAAGAATGCTAACTCTCCCCCATGGTCACATAAAGAAAACTGGATCATGGACCCTCCAAAAGTCACAATCAGAGTGCGTAATAGATACAATCATCCCAAAAAGAAATAAATACAGCCACCCAAAACACTAGGCCCTATACAACAAGACTTGTCTGATCTGATCATGCACTAAAACTACAGTAGCAAGGGTTCCCACCACACCCTCTACAGGTCTCGTCCGACACCGTAGCTCACCTCGACGTGACATCCTCCTCCTCATCAGCAAGAGAAGGATCAGTAGAAAAAATCACGTATTTGTATTCAAATACGGGGTGTCGTATTCGAATACGAGGTTCAAAATTTGAATAAAAACTGAACTTTGCAGAAGTGTATTTGAATACGTCAGTGCCGTATCCGAATACATCTTCGAAAATAGTGGGATTTTCCAGTAAATTTCACTACAGTTTCAAACTCTTTTCTTTGAAAAACCAACACAAACACCATAACACAATCACAACTTCTTTAACAGCAAAACTCAGAACATTATCAACACAACATAAATGTTTTCTTGCTCATCAACAACTAACAACAATATCCCAGTCAAACATGCATCATCACAACAAACGTGCATCTTAATCTCCAACAACACAACAATGACAATTCTTGTAAGACCCTTAAATTTTAAATTAAATTATGGATTTAATATTAAGTGTATTTGGGAATATTTGTAAAATATTTAATATATGTATATTTTGTTTAAATATATATATATATATATATATATTTACTTTTGGAGGTTGAATTGAAATTATTGGATGAAGGATAAATTAATTTAATTACGAGTAATTAAATTCCGGGCAGTTAATTAATATGTTATCTGTTAATTACGACGAGAGTGGTTAAGTACCTGATGGTCAAACAATATTATAATATTACTGTGTTGGGTGAGGAGGCACATAAGTGCCTATATATATGAGTGAGAAGCAAGAGCAAAGGCAGAAAACATTTCCTTTCTTCCTCACTGCATGCGCCATTCTGTTTCTCTTCCCATACTGTTTTAACAAAAAAGAGCATCCTCAAAAGTCAAATTACATGGAAATCCAAGCGCCGAACCAGAAAGTATCCAGTACAAAAGTTGTTCCCCTCATTGTTACGGAGCTAGAGAACCAACTTTTGTAGCGGCGACGCAAATGGGAGTTTTGCCGACTTTTGTCATAGTAACGTAAACGAGCGCAGAAAACGTAACAGAGGTAAGGGGCACCTTCCACTTTCTAGATTGCATTTAGGGCTTTCAATGCATGTTGTTGTGTGATTATATCTGATTTGTCTGGTCTGAAAATGAACTGTTATGCATGTTGTTATAAAATGATGAATATGCATGTTGTTGATGTTTTGATCATCTGTGATGTTTGCTGTTTTGGTTGATACATCAATGTTGTTTTGGTTGTGTGTGGGGATACTGGATAATGCTATCCATGTCGTTTTGGGGATGATCAAAATACATGTGGTTGGAAAGAGCTGTACTGTTGCGACTATTTTGGGGGAGAAGATGTTTTTCTGCTGTGTTTTGTTAACAATCTGGTGTTGATAGTGTTTTTTAAAAGAAAAAGGATTTTAAAATGGGTGGAGGTGTTCTGGAAAATCTGTTGTTGTTGTGTTGATGAGAAATTTTTTGAGTTTTATGGTTTCAAAAGAATGGGGATTATGTTTTTCTGTTGTGTCGTTGACAATCTAATGATGATAATGGTTTTTCAAAAGGAAAAAAGGATTTTAAAATGGTTGGAGGTGTTTTGGAAAATCTGTTGGTGTTGTGTTGGTTTTTCAAAGAAAATAATTTGAAAACATGTTGAAGTTTCTGGAAAATATCACTGCATTTGAAGGTGTATTCGAATACAGCATTGGTGTATTCAATACATGCCTGCAAAGTTTCTGTTTTTATTCAAAATTTTGAACTTGTATTCGAATAAGACCCTCTGTATTCGAATACAGATGAGTGATTTTTGCTTCTGACTTACCATCTCTATTCGGCTAGGACCCTGTCGTATTCGAATACAGGACTGCAATTTTTGCCACTGTATTCGCATCTGTATTTGGCTACGACAACCTCGTATTCGAATACAGAATGTTTATTTTTCACTGTTTTAGCTTCTGTGTTCGAATACAAGGAAGCTGTATTCGAATACATATTGGTTTTTTTTCAAAAATTCTAGTTTTAAACATTGGTTTATGAACTTTAAGAGTTAGGGAAACATTGGGAAGGCTTATGATGAATTAAAATGGAATTTTTCAGATGGTTTAAGGGCGCGATGATGAGGTTCTTGAATTCTTTGTTGATGTGGTGATAAATGCTGATTTTTCACTTTTTAGCTTCTGTATTCGAATACAAGGAAGCTGTATTCGAATACAGATTGTTTTTTTCAAAAATTCCAATTTTAAACATTGGTTTATGAACTTAAAGAGTTGGGGAAACATTGGGAATGCTTGTGATGAATTAAAATGGAGTTTTTGAGATGGTTAGAGGTGGTGATGATGAGGTTCTTGAGATTTTTATTGATCTGGTGATAATGAAATTGTTGAGATGGTTTGAGGTGGTAATGGAGTGTCTGGATTTCAGATTGTGTTTCGCATAATGTTTTCAGTGAAGAGAAAACATAGCATGTCCATGCATTGCATACTCAGGTGGTGACCGCGATGGGCCACAGAGTTAATGCGGTAACTGTGATGGTCCGCGAAGTTAAGTAGTAACTGTGATGGGCTACGGAATGGCAGCGTGTTCGTGGTGGTCCATTCTATCCGTGCGAGGATTTAACTTCTGTATGTTCTGGCCTGTGAGAGGCTAACATATGTAAAACGTGCTGGTCTGTGAGCGACTGCACGTGTGCTGGTCTGTGAACGACTGCACTAGTGCTGGTATGTGAGCAACTGCACGTGTACTGGTCTGTGAGAGACTGCACCATGGTCATATTGGCCTGTTAGAGCCTAACATATGTAAATCGTGCTGGTCCGTGAGAGACTGCACATGTGCTGGTCTGTGAGGGACTGCACCTTGGTAATTCCAAGAAGTTGTGTACATTGGCATATACATATTGCATTGGGGTGGTCGACCGGTGAGTCATGATTGGATATGATGTTGACGGGTGGAAATCGTTGTGTGCAAGTAACTTATGAACTCTATTTGCTGAATGAGTTGTTGTGTTTTGTGGAATGTATTTGTACTTGCAACATGACTTATATGTTAAACTGTTTGTGTTTTCCAAAAATGTCAATGTCATACATTTTAATAAGTGAGCATATTATTCATTCTTGTTGTCAAAAACATTGGAACATTCCATGAATATACTTGCTATTGTTGACATAAATGCTATGTGGTAATTGTTAATTTCGGTCGGTGACCCTTTACTATTATTGTGGAAAATTGGGCTTTCCCCTCAGATGCCCCCCAAACCCGTACCACCGGTGGAATCCCAAACGACGGAAACGTCGCTAGATTTCCTTGACCGTCATTTGCGTACTGCTTGGGTATATGACCCCGTCTCAAGCAGGGTGACTTACACAGGGAGATTGGCGAGGACTTGCAGGACCGACGGGGTGGTGGATTACGTAGAGCACACCCACACAAGGATTGACTTTCCGGTACCTTCCAAATTGATATTGGAGGAGTACGGAGTTTTTGCGGACGCGGAGGATCCGACTGAAGGGGTTGAGACGGAGGCCACGGTGGGTGTGGTGACTCCTAACCCGGTAGCTGGAGGGGCTGTGCGTGAACCCGAGGCGGGAGAGAAGAATAAAGGACAGACGTTAGCAGCAGTTGACATTCCGGGTCCATCTAAGACATCAGGAGGATGACGTCACATCGAGGCGAGCTGCAGAGTTAGACGAGACTTGTATGGGATGCGGAGGGAATCCTTGCTACTGTAGCTGTAGTGCATGATCAGTTTAGACTTGTTGTATAGGGTCTTGAGCTCTGGCGATGTAATGATGTATTTTGGGAATTATTGTATATCTTTTCCAGTAATCTTTTCCGCACTCTGATAATATTTTAGTGGGTCAAGGATACAGCTTTTGGATGTATTTTTATTCTGGTATATTTTGAAGATTAAATTCCCAAAAATATCTTACTTGATTAATCGTGATGTAACTATTTAATTACTTCTATTTTGGATTACGATGTCGAACGATTTTTAATTTGAATTGATTTTAACCATTCTGAATTAAATTGGAAAAAAATTCTTTTATTTATTTTGGTTAAAAAAAAATACACTCGTGCTGTTTAAAAACTCAGGGTGTTACAGTTCTATTGTCAAAACATAACATTGAAGGTGCAAACACGAGAACGGGGGGTTGAATTGTGTTTGACTAACTTGAATACTTTTCCTGTTTTTATACTTTTAAAACAAAACTTGATGTATGAATAAAAACAGAGTTAGCAGCGGATATAAAGTAAAAATAAAAACACAGAATTTTTATACTGGTTCACCGTTAACGAGGCTACGTCCAGTCCCTTAACCTTGAAGGATTTCACTAATTCAAACCTTGAATTACAATGATAACTCTTCATCATATGCATATTTGTCATTGTTTTTAGTCTTATTTATAGGAAATCATTAGTTAATTTAAGGAGTTATTTAATATATTTTGTTAATTTTAGTTTTTAGATTTAACAACATGTTTATGTTCGTATTTCCTTTATTAAGTAGATATTTTTATGGTTTTATGTTATTTTCCTTATTTTCCGTGGAGTGCTGAATTCTGGTGAGAAATCAACATGACCTACATGGAGTATTTCTACCATATCTGGAGTTATAGATGTCCAATTGGAGTCAAACCAAGTGTAAATGAAATCTAACATCCATAGCTACAACTTTCATGAAGACACCAGAACCAAATTCGGATTAGAAAGTGGACCGCAATGCAATAAACGCCAGACATCAAATGTTGTGCGCTTGAAGCGCGCCAGCTGCGCGTTTTGGCACCATTGATTCTGTTTCAATGCGCTTGAAGCACAAGGCATGCGCCTGGGGCGCTGCAAATTGCATAAAATCGAGTTTTTCTGATTTTTTTAAGGATCTTTTTGTCAATTGAGAAGTTTAGAGACTTGTGCCCTAGCAGAGAAGCTCAGAGACGGCTGTTCTACACCATTGAAGGAGTTTTATCAAGAATCATTCATGAATCTTTCTTGTAATTCTTCTTTAATCTCTATCTCTTTAGTCTCTGTAATGAGCAACTAAATCCTATTTGTTAGGGATGAGTGGAACAAGATGAAACTTTTATTTGTGTGAATTGATTTCTAGTTATATGAATAAATTTATTGAATTATTTTTCTCATCTCTGTGCTTAATGCTTTTTATGGCCTGATCAACTTTAGAATGTTCTATGATTTGTAATTTGAAACGGAAGTGGACTTTATGAATGCTTGAGATGAGAAATTCATGAGATTGTAGTCTAGGGATAGATGCAGGTCATGAAACCAATTGAATTAGTTGCAGAGACAACAATTTAAAAAGAGAATTTTTGTACTGTAAAGCTTAATTCTAATCTTAAACCCACTAAGGAATTAGGAGTTATTTTGGAATTAAAGGTTCTGTCACTAAGACATTAGGGCAAGAATACTAAAGAGAATTCGGTAATAATTCAATAAAGGAATTCAGTAACTAGGATCAAATTAGAAACCAAGGGTGGACTCAAAGTGAAACTCATCCCTGACATTTTTCTCATTATAAAAGTTCAATTTTATTACTGTTGTTATTTTAAATATTACCTCAATCAACTCGGAAACTTTTTGTTGAATTTCAGTAATTAAATATAATTCGATTGTAAAACGCAATCCTTGAGTTCGACACTCGGTATTACCGTTTTAATTATTACTTGCAACGATTCAGTACACTTGCTGAAACCATTTCATCCTCCTAATTAAATCTGGACCATTTGATCTTCCTAATTAAATCTCCACCGTTAATCCTCCTAATTAAATCTGGACCATTTGATCTTATGCGCTAGTCCACATCTGGACCATACTAAGTGATATGTTGTGATCCTCTGATTTCGGCCAACCTTGGACCACACTTTCTGATCTTCTGATCTCGGCCATCCTGGCCATCTCAGTCATTACAGGACCACACATCCTGACCTTCTGATTTCGGCCAACACTGGGCCATGGTCTGATCTTCTAATTTCGACCAACACTGGGCCAAATACTTAAATCTGAACCATTGATCTAAAAATCTTCCCTCTGATCTGGACCAATTCTGGACTTGGTCTAGATTAAACTGAAATTAAATCTGGACAAATAATATTTCAGTATGGACATTTTACCTTCTGTTTTGGATCAGTTCTGGATCAATTCTAGAGATCATTTGTTCTGGTCTGGACTTAGTTTCATACCCTGAACCATGCTATCTTCTGGTCTGGGTCAAATATGGATTAATTCCTTTGTTCTGGACCCATTAATTTACCCTCTGAATAAGTTTGGATCAACTCTGGGCTATTTATTATTTCACTGTCAGGCCATCTTCTGGTCAGAATAACTTCTGGATTAAGTTTGACTTATGACTCCTACTGGTCTGGAACAAGTCTCCCTCTGGCAGGCTTCATTCTGGTCTGGTCCAGGTTTCCTTCTGACTTTGCTTCCTTCTGATCTGGGCCAGCAAAGATATCTTCTGATGATGTTTTGACATCCTGGAGTATCTTCTGGTACCTTCAGGATTCAATCTTTGGAACACTTTGATCTTCTGCTTCTTATTACTTCAGCTTCTGGTGACATTTGATTTAATAATTCAAGGTTCAAAATAAGATTACATGGAGTGCTTTTGTAAACATCAAAATCCTAAGTACTAAGAACCAACTTGGTTCCAACAATCTCCCCCTTTTTGATGATGACAAAACCTTAACTTATTACGCTAGTTTATAACTCAAAGACTTGAATTACTCCCCCTCAGACCAATCTCTCCCCCTAAGTCTAATACTAACTTTTTCTTCTCCTTTTCAACTACTTCTCTTTTCACTCTTTCTTTTCTTCTCTTCTCCTCTCCTTTTCAACTCCTTCTTTATTCTCTCTTTCTTTTCTCCCTTTACATAGCCTCTCCTTTTCAACTCGTTCTTTTTTCCACTCTTTCATTTTCTCTCTTTATTTTTCTCTCTCCCTGTTTCCTCTCCTTTTCAACTTCTTCTCTTTTTCACTCTTTCTTTTTCTCTCTCCCTGATTCTTCTCCTTTTCAACTCCTTCTCTTTTCATCTCTTTCTTTTTTGCTCCTCCGTTCTTTTTATCTCTCCTTTTCTACTTATTTCTCCTTTTTCTCTCTCTCTCTCTCTCCCCTTTTTTGTTATCTCTTTCTTTTTCGCTCCTCCTTTCTTTTTATCTCTCCTTTTCTACTTATTTCTCCTTTTTTTTTCTCTCTCTCTCCCCCTTTTTTTCATCAGCCAAAAAGAAGTCCTACTATTTTTGTAATTTTTTGTTTTTCTCTTTACAAATTACAGAAAGTAAAAACAGAGAATTAAAAAGCATATAATAAAATTACAAGAAAATTAAAAAAAACTCCTAAGATGACTACTTGAGCTAGTCAGATATGGAGATAATGCTGAGATACTTCTTGATGAACTCGAACCTATCTTCTGGTAATGCTTTGGTGAAGATGTCAGCCCATTGATGATCAGTGTCCACAAACTGGATGCTTAAAGTCCCTTTTTGAACATGGTCCCTAATGAAATGGTGTTTTATTTCAATGTGTTTGGCTCTAGAGTGTAAGATAGGGTTCTTGGTTAGGTTTATGGCTGAAGTGTTATCACAGAACAAAAGGATATTGGTTTCAAAGATGTTGTAATCTTCAAGTTGATGTTTCATCCAGAGTAACTGTGAACTGCATCCTGCTGCTGATATATACTCAGCTTCAGCTGTTGACATGGCAATTGTGCTTTGTCTTTTGCTTGACCAAGAGATCAAATTATCACCTAAAAAGGTGCAGTTGCCGCTTGTAATTTTCCTTTCCAGCATAGTCGGAATCACAAAAACCTTTGAGTTTGTAGGTGGGGGTTTTCTTGTATAACAAAGTAAGGTTGGTGGTTCCTTTAAGGTATCTCAAAATTCGTTTGACAGCAGTTAAATGGGATTCCCTAGGGTCAGCTTGAAAACGGGCACATACACAAACACTAAACAAAATGTCAGGTCTAGAAGCAGTTAAATAAAGAAGGGATCCAATCATACCTCTGTATGTTTTCTGGTCTACCTTTTGACTGGTTTCATCTTTCTCAAATGAGCAGGTTGGGTGCATGGGGGTGGCCATAGGCTTACATTCACTCATTTTGAACTTTTTAAGAAGTTCTTTAGTGTATTTAGATTGGTGAATGAGTATACCTGATTTACCTTGATGAATCTGAATTCCCAGGAAGAACTTAAGTTTTGCCATCATGCTCATTTGGAACTCTTTCTGCATTAGGTTAGAAAACTCTTTGCACAAAGTGCCATTAGTCGATCCAAATATGATATCATTTACATAAACTTGAAGATTCAAAATATCATTTTTAATGGATTTGCTAAATAGAGTATTATCAATTTGGCCTCTATTAAATTCATTCTTAAGCAGAAAATTGCTAAGTCTGTCATACCATGCCCTTGGTGCTTGTTTTAAACCATATAAAGATTTCTTAAGTTTAAAAACATGGTTTGGAAAATCACAATTTTCAAGTCCAGGGGCCTGTTTGACATAGACTTTCTCACATATATAGCCATTTAAGAATGTACTTTTAACATCCATTTGATACAGAACTCTAATTGATACCATCCTAATTCTAATTGCTTTAGTTGGATCTTAAGATTAGCAGCAAATGATAAAAGAATTCTAATTGCTTCTAACCTGGCCACTGGAGAAAAAGTCTCAATGTAATCTATACCATCCTGTTGACTGTATCTTGAGCTACTAATCTGGCTTTGTTCCTTACCACTTCACCTTTTTCATTGAGTTTATTCCTGAACACCCACTTGGTTCCAATAATGTTTTTGTTTGGTCTGTATATCAGATCCCAAACATCATTCCTTTGGAATTCATTCAGCTCTTCTTGCATTGCAAGTATCTAACCTTCCTCTGCCAAAGCTTCATCAACATTGGTTGGTCTGCATCAACTTCTGATTCTGGTAAATCTGTAACAGCTTCTGATTCTGATAAATCAGCTTCTGGTTCTGGTAAATCTGTAACAGCTTCTGATTCTGGTAAATATCCAGATTTCTCTTCTGACTTATCTTGGTTGTTTCTGACTTGTTCAGATTTATCTTTTGAAGATTTGTCATGTGTTGCTGACTTGCTTGTATCCTCTACCTTTCCAGGTACTTCTGTTTCTTCTGCTTCTGCTTCTGCTCCCTTTGGTTCTGGTGAACCTGCACTATCTTTATCTTGCTTTGTTTTGTCAAGATCAAGCAGTTTGTCATATAACATAATATAGATCAAATAATTTAAAAATGAACTCAATACAGCCAAACCATTAATTCTGCTTCTGGTGGTTTCTGCTTGTTTTTGAAACCACTGGAATGTTGTTTCTGCTGAAGTGTTCAATTCGTGTGAATCACCTGATTCCTCTGACAGTTTGAAAACCTGCAGAATACTTATCTAGCTTTGATTTGTTAAGATCAAGCTTCTTGTTATCACAGTAAACATAAATATCAAATAATAATAGTATTTACAGCAAGATGTAACCTCTATGTCAACAGTTTCAGTTTTACTCTGAAA
This sequence comes from Cicer cuneatum, assembly GCA_037974295.1. Classification (NCBI taxonomy): domain Eukaryota; kingdom Viridiplantae; phylum Streptophyta; class Magnoliopsida; order Fabales; family Fabaceae; genus Cicer; species Cicer cuneatum. The sequence goes on along the minus strand of JBBPBO010000005.1, from coordinate 48,336,057 downwards.
ATCATCTTGCTTCTGATTTTCAGATTCCTAATCCGTATGTTCTGAAAATCATCTTGCTTCTGATTTTCTGAAAATCATCTTGCTTCTGATTTGAATTCCCTTCTAGGATTGTAGTCTTGATGAATCTCACTGGAGCGTTTGAAGAACTCTCCTGATTCTGATTCCTCTCTTTCTGCTTCGGCTGATACACCATATTCCTCTAGTGATTCTGGAACTTATGGTGATTCTGGTGATTATACGGATTCTGGTAATTATGCTGGTTCTGGTTCGGGTTCTGGTACTGATTCAGATTCTGGTTCCAGTGGGTATTGTGTTGACCAGTTCTTCTTCTACCAGAGTCACTTGGCTTCTGTTTGGTAGATGTTGGAACATAAACCTTCTTCTGCTTGTGCATTGCCAACATCCATTGTCCAGGCACCATTGTTGGTGTCTCCTTCTGGTTGCTCAGAATATCTGGAACATAGACAATTTGATCTTTTGGTACCCAGAACTGATTGGGTCCAGGTTTGTTAGTCTTAACAGCTCTCTGATGTTATTCAGATTTTACCATTGGACAAGATAGTTCAGAGTGACCTTTCTTAGCACAAACAATGCATAAAACATCATAATGAACAGCTTTACTTTCAGTAATCGTTTCTATAAAACCAAAACCTCTCTTTCCAGTGTTACTGTTTCCAAAAATCATAGATGCATATTTACTTCTTTCCATTCCATTAGAAATAAAGTTTTGAAAAAATTGTTCTTGCATATCAGATTCACAAATAGTTTTGGAAGTGGAACATATATTACTTTTGAGAGTTTGGTTTTCAGATTTGAGTCTTGCAACTTCAGATTTAAAATCTTTGTTTTCAGTTGCATACTCAGAATTTTGATTCTTTAAAACATGGACTTCTTTGGTTAGATTTTTCTTATCTTCCCTAAGAGTTTTCAGTTTTAAAGACATCTTATTGTTTGCATTTAACAAGTCTTTTACAGCATCAATTAATTCAGATTTAGAGAGATCAGAATATACCTCACTGTCTTCATCTTCTGATTCTGTTACAGAGCCTGAGCTGTATCCAGAACTTGAGTTGGTATGAGCCATCAGAGACAGAATTGCTTCCTCTGATGTGCTTCCAGACTTGCTTGAATGACTGCTTCGTTCATTCTTCCTTCTGCCTGCTTTCCTTCCTGAAATCATGCCTTTATGTGGTCCAGAGGCAGACTTGATGTGTGCCATCTTTGCTGTTTCTGCCTCTTCTTCATCAGACGATCTTCTTCTGATTCTGATACATCCCAGGCTGCCATCAGACCCTTCTTTCTGAATCTGGAACTCTTCTTGTGCTGTTTGCCTTTTTCCAGATTTGGACATTCTGACTTGATATGTCCAGGTTCATTGCATCCATAACAGATGATGTTCTTCTTGTCAGATTCTTCCTTATCTTTGTTGTTATGTTTCTTCTTGGAACCTCTCCTCTTCCTGTTTTCCCAGATCTTAACCATCTTTTTGGTTAAGTAAGCCATATCATCACAGTCACTATCACTATCCTCTGATTCTAATGCTGCCCTTGCAGCTTTCTTTTGTTTCGATTTCAGAGCCAGATTCTTCTTCTTCTTAGGTTCATCTGCATTCAGCTCTATTTCATGAGACTTGAGGGAGCTGATCAGATCTTCAAGCTTCAAGGTATTCAGATCCCTAGCTTCCTGTACTGCACTAATCTTTGGTCTCCATTTGGCTGATAAGCTTCTGAGGATCTTCTTTACATGATCTGCAGTGGTGTAGCCATCTTTAATACTTTTAAACCTGATACCAGAATCTGAAATCTGCTGAACATTGCTTCAATGTCTTCATCCTCTTCCATCTTGAACAGCTCATACTGTTTGACCAGTATGTTAGCCCTTGCTTCTTAAACCTGCTGGCTTCCTTCATAGGTCAGAACCGGACTGTCGAATATGCTCTTTACTGTTTCTTTATCTGTGCATCTGTCAAATTCCTTGAATGTGATGGCACTGATCATGATGTTTCTGGACTTGTGATGAAGTTTGTATAATCTACTCTAATCTAGTTTGATATCATCCATGTCTAGTTCTTTAGTTGGATCTTCTAGATCAGTAGGTGCAGTGTATCCTTTGACTACCATCTTCCATAATTCAGGATCTTAAGATATGAAGAAACTTCTCATTCTGTACTTCCAATACTCAAACCTTTCTCCATCAAACAGTGGTGGTCTGTTGATGTTGCCTCCCAGTTCATCTCTGGATTCTGCCATGTTGAACCTCTTGGACCTTTCCTCAAACACTGTTAAGTGCTCAGCCTTGAGACCGAGCTCTGATGCCAATTGAAGGTGCAAACACGAGAAGGGGGGTTGAATTGTGTTTGACTAACTTGAATACTTTTCCTGTTTTTATACTTTTAAAACAAAACTTGATATATGAATAAAAACAGAGTTAGCAGGTTTTTATACAGGTTCACCGTTAACGAGGCTACGTCCAGTCCCTTCACCTTGAAGGATTTCACTAATTAAAACCTTGAATTACAACAGTTCCACTAACAATCCTAGTCTTCTCAAACAGTCTAACAATCCTAGACTATTGAGAAATACAACACCTGTCTTCTCCTTCCAATCTGACAACCCCAGATTGTAGAAGGAATTACAACACCTTGAATCTAATTGCCAAGTAATCTGCTACCCCTTCTGATTCCCTTAGATTGTAGACTCTACTTCAACAATTTAGATCTAACACAAAGGAAAGAAAATAACAAGAGTGCTTGCTTCTTGAAAGCTGGAACTCACAAATGACCTCACTGAAAACTTGAGTGTTTGCTTTGGAAGTGTATGACTCTTTTGTGATTTTCGATACTAAGTATCCTGCCTTGAGCCTCCTTTTATAGATGTGAATTAGGGTCTCTTCCAAGCTTAATTTCGAGCTGAATCTTGCTGGATTCTCTTGCAAAAATATCTTGACCAATTGGGCTTCATTTAAATAAAAAACATATCTTTTTTAAGCTTCAGATTTTCTTTCAAAAATAACTGGCCAATCATGTCTTTAGTTTCTTCCCGCCAACAGCTCATGAGTTCCACAATACTTCACTTTATTTTTGTAACAAATCATTTCAATACTTTGATCAAAATAAATTAAAATCTCCACCGTTAATCCTTCTGATTAAATCTAGACCATTTGATCTTCTACGCCAGTCCACATCTGGACCATACTAAGTGATATGTTGTGATCCTCTGATTTCGGCCAACCCTGGACCACACTTTCTGATCTTCTTATCTCGGCCATCCTGGACTTGCAAACTGATATGTTGTGATCCTCTGATCTCGGCAACTACTGGACCACACATCTTGACCTTCTGATTTCGGCCAACACTGGGCCATGGTCTGATCTTCTGATCTCGACCAACACTAGGCCAAATACTTAAATCTGAACCATTGATCTGAAAATCTTTCCTCTGATCTGGACCAATTCTGGACTAGGTCTAAATTAAACTAAAATTAAATCTGGATAAATAATATTTCAATCTGGACATTTTACCTTCTGTTTTGGATCAGTTCAGGATCAATTCTAGAGATCATTTCTTCTGGTCTGGACTTAGTTTCATACCCTGACCCATGCTATCTTCTGGTCTGGGTCAAATTTGGATTAATTCCTTTGTTCTGGACCCATTAATTTACCCTCTGAATAAGTCTGGATCAAGTCTGGGTTTTTTATTATTTCACTGCCACGCCATCTTCTGGTCAGAATAACTTCTGGATTAAGTCTGACTTATGACTCCTAATGGTCTGGAACAAGTCTCCCTCTGGCAGGCTTCATTCTGGTCTGGTCCAGGTTTCCTTCTGACTTTGCTTCCTTCTGATCTGGGCCAGCAAAGATATCTTCTGGTGATGTTTTGAAATCCTAGAGTATCTTCTGGTACCTTCAGGATTCAATCTCTGGAACATTTTGATCTTCTGCTTCTTATTACTTCAGCTTCTAGTGACATTTGATTTAATAATTCAAGGTTCAAAATAAGATTACATGGAGTGCTTTTGTAAACATCAAAATCCTAAGTACTTAGAACCAACTTGGTTCCAATAAACATCACATTTTTAACAAACATAACACAATAATCATCCATCAAACATGCATTTAAAGTCCCTACATGCAATCTAAAAAGTTGGAAGAAGCCCCTTACATTCGTTACGCTTGCTCGCTCGTTTTCGTTACCGCGAGTAAAACCAGCCAAACTTCCGCTCGCGTCGTCGCTTCCAAAGTTGGTCCACTAGCACCGTAGTGATGAGAGGAGTGAATGTGCAAACACGAAAATGGGGGGGTTGAATTGTGTTTGTCAAACTTGAATTCTTTTGTTGTTTTGTTGAATATTGTGAGTTATTTGATGGTTAATAACATAACAACACAACAATTTATCCTGGTTCACCATTAACTAGGCTACGTCCAGTCCCTTCCTTCCGAAGGCCTTTTCACTAATTGAAACTCCTTTGAATTACAACACTACTGACCCTTCAAGCCAGTCTTCCAAAACAGCCCGACAACCCCAGACTTTTGAGGAATAACAACACCTTGACTCTACAAGCCAAGTCTTCTCAAACAGCCTGACAACCCCAAATTTTTTAGGAATGATAACAATACCTTGACTGTACAAGTCAAGTCTTCTCCTACCAATATGACAACCCCAGATTGAAGAAGGAATCTACACCACTATAAAAATAGATGAAGAGGCTCTGGAACTTTGCAAAGTTGCTTCTGAAAAACTGATTATTGCACTGATTCTTGTATTCTTTTGTTGCTTTTGGAAAGCTGATTTTTGCTCTGAATTTCTCTCTCGAAAACACTTAGAAAATATTGCTCTTGCACACTTGTATTTCTCTCTTTTGAACTATCAGATAACTTTGAATTGAATCTTGAGTTCTTGTGTTTTTCGATGCTTTATTCTTCAGCGTTAAGCCTCTATTTATAGTAGAAATTAGGGCTTTACTTTGATCTGATGCTTTACTTATGGAGTGTATTTCGATTAATTCTGTTTTGAGAGTATTCTGAAGCATTTTGCTCAGATTCTATTTCTGGAGTCTTTTGCTCTGATTCTATTTTGAGCATTTTTCTCAAATTCTTTTTTGAGCATACTTTTAGCTAGATTCTGTTTTTCTGATTTTCGTCTCTAATGAGATCCTCTTATGATATCCTCTGAGAGGTTCCTCTGATGATACCCTCTGATGACCATCGTCTGGTAATCATCCTCTGGTGACGTCATCTTTTGATGACATCCTCTGGTGACATCATCCTCTGATTTCTGCTTCTGGTTACGTCATCTGATTTTTCATTCTTTTTCTAAGTCAAAATACGATTTTCATACAATACATTTGTTAACATCAAAACTTTAATTGCAAGAACCAACTTGGTTCCAACAAGGAGTAACTTTCTCTCTTGACACTCAAGGATTGGAGGCTTGGATTTTGAAGTAATGTGAGTTTTGAGTATGGTTTGTTTTTCCACCAACATAAATAGAATGAAGAAGAAGAAGAAGAATGAAAGGTATGCGGCAGGTGGGAGAGGGAAACTATTTATGTTTCTAATTTTTTTTCCTTTCCTCTCACTTGCATGCCTATATATATAAACATACCATTGCCACCTATTATGTATAAATATATATATATATATATATATATTATAATTAAACTTAACCCTCAAGTAACTAAATACTCCTGTCGCAACTTTATTGGCAGATAAAATCTTGATCAACTGTCCGGTATTTAATTATTCGTAATATAATTAAATAATCCTTCGTCGAATAATTTCAGTCAATCTAAAAAATATTTGATAATTAATCCGTAAAATAATTTAAACTTGACTGAAAAGTCCAAATAGTTTAAATACAAAATACCCAACAATTTCGTAAATTAATATTTAAAATTAAGGGTCTTACAATGATCATCGTCTACTCACAATTATGAAGAATCGACTAAGTTTGTTCTCAAACAACTCCCAGAGTAGCAGGCAAGATCTCAACTAACAAATCTAAGTATAAAAAATATTCTCAAGACTTTAGAAAAATTATTCTAAAGTTTAGCTAACTATAGGAAACCATAAAAATTAAAATCTACTCTAAGCACCAAAATAAGATTTTTAAACAAAACTCCATTTTTCTAGAGATTCATTTTTAGCATTGAAGTTGTGTATTTACCTTAAAGAGTCTCAATAAATACCTTTTAAAGACTGAGTATTCTTCTCATTCCTTACTCATTAACCCTAACCCCAAAATCATAACCAAGAGTACTTGTAGGAGTATGAGAAGTTATGCTTTTGGAGATGTTAAGTTCATTTTATGGGTTGAGGGTTTATGGGTGCAATTTGTGTTGTGGGGTGAGAAGAAGCAAAGAGAAAAAAAAAATAGAAGTGGGGGTGGGGTTGGTGTTGTTGCTAAGAGAGAAGAAGTAGAGAAAGAGTTAAGTGGAAAAATGAAGGTGGAGTTGAATTTGGGTTGTTTTATTTATTTGGTGTTGTTGCTAAGAGAGAAGAAGTAGAGAAAGAGTTAAGTGGAAAAATGAAGGTGGAGTTGAATTTGGGTTGGTGTTGTAACATATCGCAAGTCCACCACATATTTTGTAACTTTCTAAGAGACTCTCTTATTTCTTAGAAGAGTAAGAAACACAACATTGTCTCTCTCTCTTATACATAAGCTGAATATTGTGTTATGACATCTACTAATGCTAAAATAATTTGGTTGTGTTGGCTTTTCTCTTATATGTGTATCTCTCTTTCTGAGCCAACTCTGATGCATTACGATAATAAGGGTGCTATTCAAATTGCTCATAATTCAGTCTTTCATGGACACACCAAATACATTGAGATTGATTGTTATCTTACTCGTCATCATCTTCAACATGGACCCATTACTTTATCATTTGTCTTCTCTTCCTTACCGATTGTTGATTTGTTCACAAAGATGCATTCCATTAAATGTTTTTTTATTTTTGTTGACAAACTCTTGACGCTCTCTGTTAATGCATTATGAGTTTGAGATGAGATGTTAGATAATATTGTTATTATATGTTAGTAGTAAGGGTATTTTAGACTTTTATATTCTCTAGTATATATACATATTGTAACACTAACACATTAAACTTTGTTCATTTGTCCATGAAACCCCAACTAAGGGTTCTTTCTCTTCTCTTTTTCTCTTCTTCCTTTTTTATGTTTATGATAAATTATCATTGTTAACAAATTTAATGTAAATGTTAATGATTGATATTTTCTAATTATTGACATTATGTATTATACAATCGGTTCCAAATTGTTGAATTTAAATTTAATAAAATATTGCTTAAACATATCTCTTCTACAATTTGTTGAAGCTCTTCTACAATTTGTAATGCTTGACACTGTGCTGACAATAGATCCTATGCAGAAGAAGAAAAAACCTAATCAAAAAATAGATCCTATGCAAAAATCATACACTAATTTACTAAATAAAATAAACCCAAGTAAATGTAGGAGAAGATAAGGATGAATGAATCTAATGGAAGAATACGAATATGGATGAAGGTATAAGATAAAGATGAGCAATGAAGAGGGTTCACGATGGGGGAGAAAAATGGGGAAAATAGATGCCAAATTTTGAAGAAGTGTTAAGGACAAATCTTTCCAATAAAGGGAGATGTGTAACTAACAAAACAGGGAGTGGGAGTCTAGGTATGAAAATTGTAATATAATAACTAACACAAAAATTGCAAAATAGTGCTTTATTTCATTTATCCTCTCTCTCTTATTCACCTTCAAATCTTACAAAGAATCCATCTATTGTCAAACTTTGTTCGACCCACAAGTCCACAAATTTCAATGGAATTGTGAAGGCAACATTAACTTTGGAAGAACTTCCCCCGAACGCGCTTAGGAGGAAGAGAGAAGCAGAATGGAGAGGAGGCTTCTCACTTGGTGTAGACTTGGGAATGGCTCGCACTGGACTTGCACTCAGCAAAGGCTTCGCTATTGGCCCTTTAACGGTAACAATATCTTTTTTCTTTTTCCTTTTCATTATCTATTGCTATTATGTATGTTACCGTGTTTTGTTGCTCTTCAGTTTCTGTTGAAAATTTGAATGAATTGAGTATTCCATTTGTTACATTCTTATGGTTTTTTCTCGAGTTTGTAAACGCAATTGCAAATAATGTTGAGGGATTAGAAAGTTCTGAGAAAGTAATTTTTTTTTGGCGAAATTGCACTTTGAAAAGAAAAAACAAACACAAAAAAAAAAGAACCTCGATTATAGGGATAGTTTTTATGGATAGTTTTTGGAAATCTGACCAAGAACTTGATAAATTTAAGAGAAAAATTCTACAAGGGTTTTCTGATCCTCCATTTCATCTAGACTATGTGGGCGATTTTCGTATGATTTCGATGTGATGTGGCAAAATCATTCGAAATCCGTATTTCAAGGGCAGGCGAAGTCCACTTTCTAAAATATAACCCAGAACCTAAAACACATTGATAAATTTAAGAGAAGAATGCTACAAGGTTTCCCTGATCCTCGATTTCATTGGGACATTCTTAGCGATTTCCGTACGATTTCTAGGGGATCTAACAAAATCGACCGAAATCCGAATATTCCGCCCAGACAATGACTGGTGTCCAAAATCTAACATGGAACCCGAAACAGAGTGATAAATTTAAGACAAGAATGCTACAAGGGTCTCACGATCCTCAATTTCGTCAAGACTTTCCTGGCGACCGAAATCCGTATTTTTCGACGAGACGATGGCTACTTTCTGAAATATGGGCCAGGATCCGAAAACAGTGAAACATTTAAGAGAAAAATGATTAGAGGGTCTCATAATACTCGATATCATCTGGACTGTCTAGGCAATTTTCATACAATTTTCAGGGCAATATAACAAAATCGACCGAAATTCGTATTTCCTAACTAAAACGATGACCAGTGTCTGAAATATGAGCCAGAACCAGAAACCTAGTGATAAATTTAAAAGAAGAATTCTACAAGGGTTTCTAGGTCCTCGATTTCATCTAGAGTTTAGGGCAACTTCCATACGATTCAAGGCGATCTAACGGAATCGACTGAAATTTGTATTTTTGACTAGATGATGTCGCGTTACCGAAATCTGACTCAAGATCCGAAACAAATTGATAATTTTAGGAGTAGAATGCTACAAGGATCTCCTGATTGTCGATTTCCTTTGGCCTTTTCAAGTGATTCAGTACGATTTCCGGGGCTATCTAAGAAAATCGAACGAAATCCATATTTATCGACTAAACGATGGCTAGTGTATGAAATCTGCCCGGTATCTGAAACACAATGAAATTTTTTAGAGAAGACTTCTTCAAGAGTTTCCTAAACCTCAATTTCATCTAGACTTTCCGAGTGTTTTTGTACGATTTTTCGGGAGATCTGAAAAATTAAGCAAACTCCATATATTTTGACCATATGATGACAAGTGTCTGAAATTTGACTAGGAATCCGAAATACAGTGATAAATTTTAGAGAAACATGCTACAAGGGGCTCCTAAACTTAGATTTCATCTGGACTATCTGGGCGATTTCCGTATGATTTCTGGGTCGATCTAACAAAATCAATCGAAATTCGTATTTCTCCAACAGACGATGGCTAGCATCCGAAATCTGACCTGATACCCAAAACATAGTGATACATTTAAGAGAAGAATGCAATAAGGGTCTCTTGATCCTTGATTTCATCTAGACTTTCCTTTGATTTCAGAATGATTTCCGAAGCGAACTGACAAAATCGAGCGAAATCCGTATTTCCGACCAGACGATAGCTAGTGTTCGAAACCTGACAAAAAACCTAAAACACAGTGGTAAATTTAAGAGAAGAATGCGACTAGTGTCTGATGATCCTCGATTTCATCTAGACTTTTTAAGAGATTTCCATACGATTTACAAGGCGATCTAACAAAATTGACCGACCTTCGAATTTTGCAATCAGACGATGGCTAGTGTCCAAAATATGACTTTGAACTCGAAACAAAGGGATAAATTTAGGAGAAGAATTCTACAAGGGTTTCCTAATCTCGATTTCATAAAGAATTTCCATGCGATTTCTGTATGGATTCTGAGGCAATCTAACAAAATCAAGCGAAATTCGTATTTCTCGACTAGACGATGGCTGGTGTTCGAAATCATAGTAGGAACCCGAAACAAATTGATAAATTTATGAGAAGATTGCATTCAAGGTCTTATGATTCTCAGTTTTAGTTAGACGTTTGAGCGTTTGCATACAATTTCTCAGGAGATCTGAAAAAATTGAATGTAATCTATATCTTTGGACCAGAGGATGGCTAGTGTCGAAAATCTGACCAGGACCCTAAAACACAGTGATATACTTAAGAGAAGAATGCTATAATGGTTTCCTAAACCATGATTTCATCTGGACTATCTCGGTGATTTTCGTACAATTTCTTGAGGCGATCTAACAAAATCAAAGACATAAGTATTTTTCGACAAGACGTTGGCTAGTGTTTGAAATCTAACAAAGAAATCGAAACACAGTGATAAATTTAAGAGAAGAATGCTACAAGGTTTTGTTGGACTTCGATTTCATCTGGACTATCTGAGCAATTTTCGTACAATATCAGAGGCGCTGTAACAAAATCGCTCGAAATCTGTATTTCTAGAGTAGATGATGGCTAGGGTCTGAAATTTGACCCATAACTTGAATCACATTGATAAATTTAAGAAAAGAATGCAACAAGGTTTTCCAGATCCTTGATTTCATCAAGACTTTTTGGTCGATTTTCGTACGATTTTCGGGGCGATCAAACAAAATTGACTGAAATCCGTAATTATCGACATGACAATGGTTAGTGTAAGAAATCTGCCCCGAGATCCGAAACATAGTGATAAATTTAAAATAAGAATGGTACAAGGGTCTCCTGATCCTATATTTCATCTAGACTTTCTGGGTGATTTCCGTAGCGATTTTAGAAAATTGACTAAAATTCGTATTTTCCTATTATACGATGGTAAATGTCTGAAATATGATAAGGAACCTGAAACTCAATGATAAATTTAAGAGAAGAATGCTACAAGGGTCTTATGATCCTCGATTTCATCTAGATATTCCCAACGATTTCTGTACGATTTCGGAGCAATCTAACAAAATTGATCGAAATCCGTATTTTTTGACTTGATGATGGCTAGTATTAGAAATATGGCCCAGTATCCGTAATATAGTGATAAATTTAAGAGAAGAATGCTACAAGAGTTTCTTAATCCTGACTTCATTTGGACTATCCGTGCAATTTTCTTACGATTTTCTAGGCGATCTGACAAAATCGACCGAAATCTGTATTTTCCGACCAGATGATGGCTAGTATCTGAAATCTAAGAAGGAACCTGAAACACAATGATAAATTTAAGAGAAGTATTCTACAAGGGTCTCATGATCCTCGATTTCACCTGGACTTCCCTGGCGATTTCCAAACGATCTAGCAAAATCGACCAAAATCTGTATTTTTTTACTATACGATTGCTAGTATCCGAAATCAAACCCATGATCCGAAACATAGTGAAATTTTTAAGAGAAGAATGATACTAGGGACTCATAATCCTCGATTTCGTCTAGGCTGTCTGTAACGCTCCGGATTTTTGGTCCAAAACGTTACCAAAAAAAATACTTTTAGAAAAATTTACGATAATTTTTTTTTCCGTAAGAATATCTACATTTATGCTTTTAAATAATTAGTAACAATCACATTTATTTAATATTATTAAAAAAGGTTTATTCAAGCTAAAATAAAGGAAAAATCAATTATTCCTAACGAAAGCGCAAACCCACTTCCGTATGTCTAGAATTCGAATGCATTTAAAAGTTTAGTGACAAAAATTTTAAAAAAAATAGACAAATAAATGTTGCGGAAATCAAATTATTACAAAATTGTCTTAAAAACCCTAGTTTTACCCCACATTCGCCGCACGTTAATATTCATCAATTACTTCTGAATCTCCTCAAACTCATTAGTACCTAAAATGTTGTAAGGGTCAGTTTTTTTCCATCGTCCACATCAAACCAAAGCTAAACATATAAAAGAATAACGCAAAACATATAAAAGTAAAAACTTCCAATTTAAAAGAAAAAAAAATGCATACAAAGTAAATCGTATATAAAAAAATATGTATAATGCATGCTCCTAAAAACTATATGATCCGGATATAAACCTGCCACTAAGGCAACTTCCACACAGAAAAATCACCCATACCAATGGGGAAAATAAACCTGTCACTAAGGCAACTCCCACGAAGATGCATATGCCATGACATGACCATATATTATCAAAACTATACTCGCACACAGCCCACTAAGAATCATGCATATGCATTAAACAAAAAAAATCATATTTTTAAAAACCATCATCGTATTCACACATCACAAAGATCACATATCGCACATCCTTATCATGAGAATCATATATTCATAGACAAATAATCATTAAATAATAATTTTCACCACGTACACATAAAAATCGGGACTTGACTTCATTTACACCTTAAAGATTAAAAATTTATATATAACAAGAAACTTCAAACTTCAACTCCTATACATCATCAAATAAAAATCTTATCATATATATATAATATACACAAAAAATCATATTTTGCTTCATACCCATCATAAAAATTAAAACTTTATCACATAAAATAAAAAAATTTCGGATTTCATTATTTTATTTTATTAGTCTACATTTATTACTTTCAAAAGCAAGCAATTACAATTATTAATTTCATGTATCCAACTAACGGTCTAACTATAAATTGTGCGGGGAAAAGCCTTACCTTGGCCGCTTTTCTTCCTAGTACGAAGCTCTAAGCCCCCACAAAGTTGTTCACACGAAAAGTTTGTTGCATGAAGGAGATGGGGTGTTAAGGAGATGACGGCTAGGGTTTCAGTATTTTTTTCTGCTTACTATTACTTAGTATAGAAATATTGTGGACTTTAGGGAAAATTTAAAGTGGAGATTATTGGGTAGATAGTGTTGGGCCCAAATAAAGAATAAAAAGGAGATAATAATATTTTATTTTATTTTTTTTTTTCTTAACCTTGATCATACAAAAACTAAGCCACCAACTCCAAGCCCAAATTTTTATTATGGGCTGGGTCACACCTAGCCACAAACCCTTTGCTCAAATTCTTCTTGTACTAAAAAAACATATATATATATATATATATATATATATATATATATATATATAATTATATAAAACTTCTCCATTGATTAAATAATTCTTACTAATAATTTTATCAACTACAATAAGTCGAACAAGGCAAATAATTATCACACCTAAATTAATAATGAAATATATATATTTATAAGTCTTAGTTATTTTAAATGATAAATTTAGAGAATGTTACAATACTCACCCCCTTAAAAACAGTTTCGTCCTCGAAACTAGTCTAACATGAAAATGTTAGGGTAAAGCTCTCTAATTTTTTCCTCTAATTCTCAAGTTGCATCTCCAGTTGTTTGGTCCCAAATTACCTTGACCAATGTGATCTCCTTACCTCATAGGTGCTTAGTAGTCCTGTCTCCAATGCTCAATGGTCGAACTACAAAAGAAAGGTTCTCCTTCAACTGGATATCATCTGGCACGATAATATGGGAAGGATCAGCCATGTACTTCCTCAACTGTGACACGTGGAATACATCATGCAGCTTGGCCAAACTCGGAGGCAAGGCAATTTGATAAGCTACTAGACCCACACGTCGGAGGATCTGGTATGGGCCGATGAATTTAGGAATTAACTTCTTAGACTTCAGTGCCCTACCAACTCCAATAGTAGCCGTCACTCTCAAAGATACATGTTCACCCTCTTGAAATTCCAGGGGTTTCCTCTGTGGAGACCAATTAAATGTTGTATGTTTTCAAATCAAATCAATCTAATTTAATACGCAATAATTTCACAATATAACAAAATAACAACTAATAATTTTATAGTTTTTAAAAAATTCAATCTGTTGCAATTAATTGATAATGTCATTAAATCACGATTATTAAATTCATAACTTACAAACAATTATTAAAAATTCAAATCATGAGTAGTAAATTCATAACATCATAATATTAAATTTATAACGTCATTAATTCACGAATAATAAATTCATAACATACATACAATAATTATAAATAAAAAATTTAAATCACGAGAGTAAATTCATAAAATCATAATATTAAATTCATAATATCATTAATTCACGAATAATAAATTCATAACATACAAATGACAATTATTAAAAAAAAACTCAAATCACGAGAGTAAATTTATAACATCATAAATTCAGAACGTCATTAATTCACGAATAATAAATATATAACATTCAAACAACAATTATTAAAAAATTCAAATCACGAGAGTAAATTCACGTCATAAAATTAAAAGCAATTATTGTATTGAATCAAATTAAATCGAGATAATTTCAAATTATAATGCAATAAATTCATAATTTATACCATCATAAAATCGTAATTAATTATTGCATTGAATAAAATTAAAACTCTTTCAAATCGTAGGATCAAGAATTTAAAGCATATGATAATTGCAATTAATTAAAGAAAATTTTCTGTTTTTGAGAAGATAAAAAAAAAATCAATTAGTATTAAAACAGACCAAATACTCAATGTGAAATATTAGTTTTCCCTATATGAATATATATAACCAAAATAGTAATAAATCATATAATAAAATATACCAAAATCAAGCGTCACACATAAATCAAGGCATGCGTCATACAAAATCGTCCCACCCAAAAATTTTCGAGGATTATTGCTCTGATACCATAATGTAACGCCCCGGATTTTTGGTCCAAAACGTTACTAAAAAAATACTTTTAGAAAAATTTACAATAATTTTTTTTTTTGTAAGAATATCTACATTTATGCTTTTAAATAATTAGTAACAATCACATTTATTTAATAGAAAGATAACACAAATCTAGCCAAGAGGATTAGTTAACAAGATAATCAAAATGTAAATAAAACTATGTACTATATTTACGATTGCTCAAGATAACAACTAAAGCAATGCTTTTGTATTTAGACGCAATTCCCGGCAACGGCGCCATTTTGATGAAAGTTTTTTACCAATCTACTTTCAAATCCCTTAGGATTCAATTATAGTATAGCAAAAGGGTTGTATCGTATCCACAGGGAATTGGAAATACAATGCCGTTCTTTAATGAATCACTCGAGCAATAAGTTTTCAAGTATTTGGATGATTGTTTTGGTAACCAAATTGAAATGTAACATAAGCAATAATAAAAAAGGATTTAAAAACACTATGAAAAAACTGTTGGAATTGGATTCATCTATTAACTCTTCAGTATCCTATTGATTCAACATACAAATCATGTTCTATGCTTAATTTCATCACATCAGTTCTTATCTATCTCATTAATCTCTTACATGAGCAGATTAACAATTCCCTAATCTAATTACCGATCTGTCGCATAATTAAAAAGGACAACCGTAACGAGTTCATATGTAAATTGACAAACAGACTTAATTCTATTTCTAGCAATCAAGCTTGTTAGATGAGATAATCTAAGTCCGACTTAAACATGTAGTTCTCACTCACATATCAAATCTAAATTCATGCCTTAGGTGATCAAGCTAAAACATGTATGAAGAATAAGATTAAATCATTGAAATCATAGCATAGAAACAGATATCTGTATATAGAAATCAAATTAGATACATCCAAGTTAAAGAGTTACATCCAATCCCAACAAAAGAAGATTAGCAATCCATAGCCATGGATGCTTTCAAGCTCAAAGCGAAGATCTAAGAAGAACGGACGGCTCTGTAATGTCTCGAGAACAACTCCAGCTCTTCGGTTGAACCCCAATCAGGCAACCAGTTCTTTTCTCTGTCTTCTCTGTTGATTTTTCTTTTTTAAACCTCGTAACCGCCTTTTTTTTTAAGTTTGTCTGTGCGTTTTTAAAGGAAATGAGTTGATGGTCTTGCTTAAGCCAAGCCAATCTGGCTTAAGCCAACAGGTTTCTTCATGCTTAGGAAAGGTTTCCCGCTTAAGCTAGAAAATATATGGCTTAAGCCAACTGAGTTCCTCAAAATCCGTCTCTTCCTCATTTTCGCTTAAACAGTCCTTCTGGTTTTGCTTTCAGCATTCTTCTGGCTTAAGCCAACCTGTTTTGGCTTAAGCCAAGTTCTTCAACTTTGACTTTTTGCTTTTCCTTTGCTTGGACCACTTTGATATTTCTCCTACAATTAAACACAAAGTAATTAACACTTATAATTAACATATTTACCATAATATTTATATAGAAACTAACTACTTGCTAAAATAACCTATTGAGGGAAAATTTAACATATATCTTAAACATTTCAAACGTATAAGTGCCCAAAAGATCATGGAAAATTAGATAAATTTGGCACTTATCAACTTCCCCCAACTTAAGACTTTGTTTGCCCTCAAACAAAAGGTACCGATCAAAAAATATAGATATACAAGGTTCATTCAACAAGTTGGATACATGAATAATCAAAATCAAAAATTATTTCCACTTTGCATGATCACAAGCTCCACTCATAAAACTCCCGAACAGAATATGTGATACACAAGTAATGGTCATAACAATGATATGAATGTAAATTCCATGAATCCATTAGGCAAATCACACTATCCATGTTTTCAACCAAAGGAAATTTCAATGATTCACACAAGTTCTTTTAGGGTTTGGGATTAAACAAAAGAACAAAAATACTTTTCATTTCAGGCTCAAAATGGGTAGACAATGGATATTCCTATTTGGTCAAGTAGCTATATACTCTAATGAACAAAAATTGCCTTGATCCTTTCCTATCATTTCCATGCAATCAAAATAATCAGAGACTCAAACAAATCCAAATGTGCAAAACAAATGGCGAATCTCTCATACTTACATTGTTTAAGGTCACACTCCCTCACCAAGTTCAGGTACAAATTTCCTGATTTCAAACATTTCAAGGTTATGCCAATGACTTTCATGTGAAAAATACAATTATAATGTCATGGCATCATGAGTGCAACCACAAAATCCATCAAGAGATATATTTCTAACTTTTAAATTTCAAAATAATCATGCAAAACTTTTGACTTTTCATGAATCATACTTACGAAAATGAACCAATCATCATGCAATTAAGTACCAGTCAAACATGGTATTATCAGCCAAAAAGTACTAATTAACCAAACTAAACAATGAAACAAAGTATTGAAATAAAGTGCTAGAACTGAAGAAAAAAAATGGCAGAAATTAACAATGAACTCTTTTTGTGATGTGGTGTGTGATAGCTCATCAATCCTCATCCTCTTGGTCTATTTGATCCACCATGTGCTACTCTGTTCCGTCTTTCTCGGCCTGATCAACTCCTACTTCTGTGGTTGTACCAGTAGCTGCTCTCTGACTGCCTTCTCCCTCCTCAAAAATTGGCCTGTCCCCAGGCTAAGCACAATGTGATTGAAATTCATTATAGGATAGCCATCTATATGGTGGAGGACCCTCATGAACTGAAACAACGTATGATTGCTGATAAATAGCATCATTGGCCCTGTAATTAGCAGCTTCTTGTCTGAAAATATGCTCCTGCCTGTTGTAAAGCTGCTCCTGTCTGGCATACATAAACTCCTGTCTGGCAAACATCTCTGTTATCTGCCTCTGCATCTGCTCATGGAGTAACAACATCTGCTGCATAGGATCTATCGGTTGTTGTAAAGATGGTAGTGGTAATGCGGCAGGTTGTGCTCCTCCTATTTCCTCAGTTGGGTTTATGCAGTGTTGTCTGATAAGGGCATCATTGATTGCAGGTCTTATGTCAAGATGAGGCTGATCTGGAATATTCACCCCCTGGTCTTTACATAGCTGGGTAATAAGTGAAGGAAAGATTAGTGGTGCAGGCTCCAAAGCTGTTGCAATTCTATGAATTTCATATGATATTATTGATGCAACATCCACTGAGAATTGTTCCATGACGCAGTAAATCAAACACGCCCTTGACATGTTGATTCCTGATGTGTGTAAGGTGGGCTTGATGTTGGACAATAGAAAAGTCATCCAAATTTGTGTCAGTGTCTTCATCTGGGATCTTTTTATTTCCTTCTTTCCTACCTCCCAACCTGATACGCACAATGTTGGCATTATCTCATTGTTAATGACTCTGTTCTCTGGTGGCATCATTTTTTGGTATCCACATAACCCTTCCTCGTCTAATACTGATTGATCTTCCAGATATGCACTAATGGTATTCCTATCATAAAGAATTCTTTTCCCCAGAACAAATGATTCCCTTCTTGCCTGTTGATTTGTAGTATATGCATTGGCATAAAAGTATTTGACAATATCAGGATTGAATTGCTTTGGCAGTGTTGCTAACTTTCTCCATCTCCTTCTTTGTAGCTCATGTTGAAATACCTCATACTGCCCTAGGAGAAACTCCACTCTTCTTTCTTTTATAAATTGCAGCAACCTAATAGCCAAATACCTAGAGAATTTGATAGAGGATCTGAATTTCTTCTTGTCAAACTCTAAAGTGGCATGCTCTTGTGAACCAGCCTGAGAAGTTTCCCCTCTTGGTCTTTTGTGTGGGTTTTTGGTTGTTGTCATTCTGGAAAAACAAAAAAAAAAATTAGAAAAGAACAAATAAAACTCAAAGTTACTTCCAATAGGCAAACCAAACTCTACAATTTTCTTTGAACATTGCAGCCAATATCAATCATGATTCATGGAAATGAGCATTTTCAAGCAAAAGCAAGTGTAGTTTCAAAAATTATCTCTTCCTCAAAAAGATGTTCATGAACTAATTTCTATTCACTTGTGTTTGTTCTTGCCTATATTTCCCAGTCATTCTTGCTGAACCATTTTAATATTCATTCAATGATTTTGACAAACATCTATAGTGCGATACGGGGCTTTGGTTCATTTTCAAGCTCATGAAACATAATAAACATATTTCAACATCCCATAAACTCTGTGAGATCATTGTTTCTCCACACTTTTAAGTAGACACATGGGATTGTATTTAAAGCAAATCATTGCTCAACTATTTATAGCACCAAATTAAGCATAACCTTCTCTTGAGCATTTTGTCAAACACTTAGTATACACTAGTTCATGCTCATGGTTACAAACACTTAGGCACCTATCTTCAACACATGAAACACATAACCAAATTGATTCAACAGCCCCTCAATCATAACAGATGCACAATGTCAATCAAAATATATAGAGAGAATCCAAACATTTCACATTCTTAGACACACTCTCAACCTTACTTCTCTCTAGTTCATTCACCATAAACAAAATTATTATTCTCTTTCAAGTTCAAAACATGCAATCCTTTTTCATGGCAAAATAATTGATCCATTCGTACTTACCCATGAATTCCCAATTTAGAACCGTAGGTTGCAAAATTAAATTGAGGAGAAAGAGTTAACTTACTTGAGAGGAGAATCAATGAACTATTGATGCAAGTGAGAAATCGTGAGTGAGAGTGAGAGGAATCGTGATTGAGGATGAGAGAAAACGTGTGTTTAGCAAGGGAGTATGGCTTAAGCAATGGAGTACACGGCTTAAGCGAAAATTAACATGAAAGTATTTATTTATTTTTTTCTTTTCTGCAGTGTTATACCGCTTAAGCCAAGGTTCCTCTCACTTAAGCTAGAAATGACCAGAGAAGGCTCTATTTTGTCCCTGTAAATCTCGCTTAAGCTGAAATTGTCTTGCTTAAGCGAGGGACCTGAAATTCTGCATTATTATGCAGAATAAGACTTGGAACCCTTGTAAAAAAAATTGTAATGCTAACCTGCCTTGCTTTTCAATCATCATGAAACATTGTAGTCTTCATTTTGGACCTGTGGCAAGCTTGAATTCATCTTGTTAGTTTCAACAATCAACAAGTCTAATTCACATTCATTCCAAAGACAAATTCACTCTATTTACCCAAGTGGATACCTCAAAATTTGTTTCGCACATTTTCAATGACCTTCAAGGCATCATACCAACTATCCACCATATAAGAAACTTGTGTGAATCTTAAAATCAACAAAAGATGGACTATTTCCACAAGATTCCAACTTTTACCCACAAAATTCACTTCAAATGCAATTTTTACATATTTTCACAACCCAACACTTCAAATTTTGCATTTCTCCCATTTCTTACATTCTAATCACTCAAACTTTCCATTTACATCATAAGAAATTTGTGGAAAGTTTAAAAACACATATTCAAGCATAATCTCTCGTGATCACATTCCACACACATGAAAAACACAACTTAACATCTGCCTATACAAAATTACAACATCACATAATTGACAATAAAACTTAACTAAACAATTGAAAATTAGCATTTAAACACAATCAAACTAAAAAGCAAGATAAATTAACTCAAAAACCTGGGTTGACTCCCAGCAAGCGCTTCTTTAACGTCATTAGCTTGACGCCTTTGTATTTTCACAGATCATTCAAATAGAGCATAGTGGTGATCAATTTAACATCACCACATAAGTACGGCTTTAATCTCTGACCATTCACCACCCATGTCTCTTTGGACTTGTTATCTTCCAATTCAACTGCTCCATAGGGTTTTACCTCTTTGATTACAAATGGACCTGACCATTTTGATTTTAGCTTTCCCGGAAACAACCTCAACCTGGAATTGAACAAAAGTACTTGCTGGCCTGGCTTGAAGTTTCTTTTTACAAGCTTGCTGTCATGATACTTTTTCACTTTCTCCTTATACAGCTTTGAAGATTCATAAGCTTGATGCCTCAATTCCTCTAATTGATGCAGTTGTTTCTTTCTTTCAACTCCTGCAACATTTTGATCAAAATTAAGAAATTTCATGGCCCGAAAGGCTTTGTGCTCCAATTCTACCGGTAAATGGCATGCTTTGCCATAAACCAATTGAAATGGAGTTAAGCCTATTGGTGACTTATAAGCAGTTCTATAAGCCCATAAGGCATCATTCAGCTTTTGTGACCAATCCTTCCTTGAACTTGAAACTGTTTTCTCCAGGATGTTTTTAATTTCTCTGTCAGAAACTTCAGCTTGTCCATTTGTTTGTGGATGGTAAGGTGAGGCTACTTTGTACTTTACACCATAATGTTGCAACGCCTTGGCCAACTGTGAATTGCAAAAGTGTGACCCTCCATCACTGATAATTACCCTAGGTGCTCCAAAACGAGTGAATATGTTTTTCTTTAAGAACTTCACTACCACTTTACCATCTGCTTTAGGAGTTGCTATTGCTTCCACCCACCGTGAAACATACTCCACAGCCACCAAAATGTATCCATTGGAGAATGAAGATGGAAATGGGCCAATGAAGTCCATGCCCCAGCAATCAAATACCTCCACTTCCAAGATGTTTTGTAGAGGCATTTCATTTCTTTTGCTTATTCCACCTAACCTTTGGCATGCATCACACTTTTGCGCATGGAAATGTGCATCTTTGAATAGGGAGGGCCAGTAAAAACCAGATTGAAGAACCTTCACAGCAGTTCTCTCACCATTGAAATGTCCTCCATAATGTGAGTTGTGGCAATGCCACAATATACTCCTAGCCTCATCAGAAGCTACACATCTCTGCAACAATCCATCAGCTCCGATCTTGAATAGATAAGGATCATCCCACAAGAAATAGGTGGCATCCCTGAGAAATTTCTTTTTCTGATGATGATTGCGATCATCAGGGATTACACCTACTGCTTTGTAATTGGCCATATCAGCAAACCATGGCCTTTCTTGTACAACAAACAGCTTTTCATCTGGAAATTCATCTGTTATTTCTTTTTCCTTTGCGGTCACCTCATTATTCATCAGTCTGGATAAATGATCAGCCACTAAGTTTTCCTTGCCACTTTTATCTTTAATTTTAAGATCAAATTCCTGCAACAACAAAATCCATCGAATCAGTCGTGGTTTGGAATGTGTTTTTGTTAAAAGGTACTTAATAGCTGCATGATCTGTAAAAAAAACATCTTTAGATCCAATCAAGTAACTTCTAAATTTCTCTAAAGCATACACTATAGCTAGTAATTCTTTTTCAGTGGTAGCATAATTCATTTGAGCATCATTCAAAACTTTATTAGCATAATGTATGGCATGAAACATTTTATTCTTTCTTTGACTTAGCACTGCTCCTACAGCATAATCACTAGCATCACACATTAATTCAAAGTCAAGGTTCCAATTAGGTGCAATAATGATAGGAGCAGAAACTAAATTTTGTTTCAATTGTTCAAAAGCTTTTAAACATGCATCATCAAAACGAAAAGGAGTATCCTTATTCATAAGATTGCTCAATGGCTTGGCAATCTTAGAGAAATCCTTGATGAAACTTCTATAAAAGCCAGCATGCCCGAGAAAGCTTCTAATCCCTTTGACATTTGTTGGAGCTGGTAGCTTTTGAATGACTTCCACCTTTGCTTTATCAACCTCCATACCCTTTGATGAGATTTTATGGCCCAAGACAATTCCTTCAGTCACCATGAAGTGACATTTCTCCCAATTCAAGATAAGGTTTGTTTCAATACACCGTTTCAGTACAGTGTCCAAGTTCACCAAGCATAAATCAAAAGAAGCTCCAAATACAGAGAAGTCATCCATGAAAACTTCTATACAGTTTTCCACCAAATCTGAGAAAATAGCTAGCATACATATCTGGAAGGTTGCAGGAGCATTGCATAGTCCAAAAGGCATATTCCTGTAAGCAAAAATACCAAAAGGGCATGTCAAAGCTATTTTCTCCTGATCTTCTAGCTTTACAGTGATTTGATTGTAACCGGAGTAACCATCCAGAAAACAATAGAAAGCTTGCCCAGATAATCTTTCCAGCATATGATCCATAAAAGGCAGTGGGAAGTGGTCCTTCCTAGTGGCTTTATTCAGCTTCCGGTAGTCAATACACATTCTCCAACCTGTGACAGTTCTGGTTGGAATTAATTCATTTTTTCATTGGCTACCACGGTCATTCCTGCTTTCTTTGGTACCACCTGGACTGGACTCACCCAGGCACTATCTGAAATAGGGTAGACCATTCCGGCTTCAAGCATCTTCACCACTTCTTTTCTGACTACTTCTTTCATGGTTGGATTCAATCTTCTTTGAGGCTGGGCTACAGGTTTAAAATCATCCTCCATTAGAATTTTATGCATACAATATGAAAGACTAATACCTTTCAAATCAGCTAGTGTCCAGCCTATTGCTCCTTGATTTGTTTTAAGAATTTCAATCAGCTTTTTCTCTTCTTGTGGTGATAAGGAACTACTAATAATCACTGGCTTTTCAACTTCCCCCTGCAGAAACACATATTTTAAATGGGGAGGTAACAACTTCAATTCCAGTTTCTGATCAGTCTGCTTGTTGTCAGCTACATTTTCAATGCTTTCCAATGCTACCTGTTTTGGATGAATCTTTTTGAGGGAATCAAGATCTTGTAAACATTTTTCAATCTCTTGTTCTTCTTCTTCATTGAAGCTAGTATGCATGTTTACCAAAACTCTGCCTAGAGGATCAAATGATTGTAACTGCTTATGTGCATCATAACACACCTCATCAATAACATCAATAGAGAAGCATTTTCCTTTGTCCTTTGGATATTGCAAGGCCTCAAAAACATTGAAATTTACTTCATCATCCTGCACCCTGACCTTCAGTTTTCCTGCATCCACATCAATCATTACTCTGGCTGTCTTAATGAAAGGTCTACCCAAAATCAGTGGGACCTCTACATCTTCCTCCATATCCAAGACCACAAAATCAGCTGGAAACATAAATTTATCTACTTTCACCAGCACATCTTCTATGACACCATGTGGATAATTAACTGACCTGTCTGCCAACTGTAATGACATTCTGGTAGGTCTAGCTTCCAAGTCACCAATTTTTCTCAACATAGACAATGGCATTAAGTTGATGCTAGCTCCCAAATCCAAAAGTGCCTTCCCAAGTGTTAGATTCCCAATAGTAACAGGCAGTGTGAAGCTTCCAGGGTCATTTGCCTTTAGAGGGATGTATTTCTGAATAATAGCACTGCAGCTAGCATCCAGCTCAATAGTCTCCTCCTCTATAAATCTTCTCTTCTTTGTCAATAGTTCTTTCATGAATTTTGCATAGGTAGGCATCTGCTCCAAGGCTTCTGCAAATGGAATATTGATCTGAAGCCTTTTGAATATATCCATGAATCTTGCAAATTGCCTTTCTTTGTCTTTTCTTGTAGGAACATGTGGATAAGGCAGGTTTCTCACAGGTGGGGCTTTTTGTGCGCTCTTCTCATGGTTTTTCACCTTACTCTCTTTTTCTTTCTTTTTCTCTCCACTAGTACCTACTTGTTCTTTTCCTCTTGCTTTTCTTTTCTCCTTCTCACTTTGTTCTTGTTTATTTTCACTCTTATGTACATCCTCACTCTTATTTTTCAGCACTTCTCTCTCATTTTCTTCTTTTTCATTCTCACTTTCCTCCTCAACAACAATCACATTATTTTCACTCAGGTTCTCACCAATACCTTCACCTATCAACTTACCACTCTGTGTTGTGATTGCTTTGCAGTGCTCCTTAGGATTAGACTCAGTATTGCCTGTAAATGCTCCTTTGTGAGTGTCTGCTAACTGTTTTGCTAATTGGCCCATCTGGATCTCCAAATTCTTGATGGATGCATCAGTATTCTTTTGGTTAGCCATCGACATCTGCATAAATTGAGTCAATGTGTCCTCCAATTTTGAAGTCCGATCTTGTGGTCGCTGTTGATACTGTTGGTTCCGATATGGTGGTGGCCTATTAGAAGAAGGTCTGACATCCTGCCTCCAAGGTTGGTTAAAGTTTTGGTTGGTTCCCCTAGAGTAGTTGTTCTGATATTGACCTTGCCTTGGCTGATTGGACAAGTACTGAACTTCCTCCTCTTTGGGTTCACAATAACTTGTAGGATGATCACCTATACACACATCACATCTGTTTACCTGCCTACTGGATGATGATTCCTGCATCTCCTTCAAATGTTTAGGAAGATTTGCCAATTGCTTTGTCATTTCCTCCATATGCTGTTGCAAAAGCTTGTTTTGTGCTAAGATTGCATCATTCCCTGCAAGCTCTATCATGCCTCTTTTTGTTGGACCTCTGTGGTGTTGGTCATTGATGACCATAGACTCAATTATATCAATGGCTTCTGTTGAAGATTTAGCTATCAAAGATCCTCCAGCTATGGCATCTAGGACCAACTTGTGTTGCTGGAGTAAGCCATTTCTGAAAATATGGATTTGTGTCTTTGCATCGGATCCATGGTTTGGACACTTCCTCAACATTGATTTGTACCTCTCCCAGGTTTCACATAAACTTTCACCTGCAATCTGAGAGAAAGTAGAAATAGCAGTTTTAAAATCCATAAATTTTGATTGAGGAAAATACCTAGCCATGAATTTCTCC
Organism: Cicer cuneatum; assembly: GCA_037974295.1. Lineage (NCBI taxonomy): Eukaryota > Viridiplantae > Streptophyta > Magnoliopsida > Fabales > Fabaceae > Cicer > Cicer cuneatum. Next base: position 48,310,633 of record JBBPBO010000005.1, on the reverse strand, counting down.
TCCAGTTGATTCCAATCAGATAAAATTTGTTGTGGTTGGTCGAGAAACCACTCCTTAGCTTTTCCAATGAGGGTCAAAGGGAAAAGCCTAAGAAATACAGCTTCTTCCTCAGTCTCTGTTACACCAGCAGTACCACAAAGTTCATAGAACTTTGTAAGATGTGTGTAGGGATCCTCATGATCCAAACCTGCGAAAGGATTGGCATACATCAGTTGTACCAATCCAATCATCACTTCAGGTGGCCTTTGATTTCCTAAAGGTCTGCCAATTCTGATTATATTCCTTGGTGTGAAATTGACAAAGCTTGCATCATTGCCACCATTTCCTGGTTTTTCTGCAACCATTGTTGTATATTGGTTTGTAGAAGAACTTGAGATAAAAGTTGCTTCTTGCTCCCTTCTCTACTTAGCCAGTTGTTTTCTCTTCCTTGCTTTCTTGTTATTTTTCCTAGCTGTTTTCTCTATTTCTGGGTCGAACAAAAGTTGATCAGCTGGAATCCTACCTCGCATAAATAGAAAGATAACACAAATCTAGCCAAGAGGATTAGTTAACAAGATAATCAAAATGTAAATAAAACTATGTACTATATTTATGATTGCTCAAGATAACAACTAAAGCAATGCTTTTGTATTTAGACGCAATTCCCGGCAACGGCGCCATTTTGATGAAAGTTTTTTACCAATCTACTTTCAAATCCCTTAGGATTCAATTATAGTATAGCAAAAGGGTTGTATCGTATCCACAGGGAATTGGAAATACAATGTCGTTCTTTAATGAATCACTCGAGCAATAAGTTTTCAAGTATTTGGATGATTGTTTTGGTAACCAAATTGAAATGTAACATAAGCAATAATAAAAAAGGATTTAAAAACACTATGAAAAAACTGTTGGAATTGGATTCATCTATTAACTCTTTAGTATCCTATTGATTCAACATACAAATCATGTTCTATGCTTAATTTCATCACATCAGTTCTTATCTATCTCATTAATCTCTTAAATGAGAAGATTAACAATTCCCTAATCTAATTACCGATCTCTCGCATAATTAAAAAGGACAACCGTAATGAGTTCAGATGTAAATTGACAAACAGACTTAATTCTATTTCTAGCAATCAATCTTGTTAGATGAGATAATCTAAGTCCGACTTAAACATGTAGTTCTCACTCACATATCAAATCTAAATTCATGACTTAGGTGATCAAGCTAAAACATGTATGAAGAATAAGATTAAATCATTGAAATCATAGCATAGAAACAGATATCTGTATATAGAAATCAAATTAGATACATCCAAGTTAAAGAGTTACATCCAATCCCAACAAAAGAAAATTAGCAATCCATAGCCATGGATGCTTTCAAGCTCAAAGCGAAGATCTAAGAAGAACGGACGGCTCTGTGATGTCTCGGGAACAACTCCAGCTCTTCGGTTGAACCCCAATCAAGCAACCACCTCTTTTCTCTGTCATCTCTCTTGATTTTTCTTTTTTTAACCTCGTAACCGCCTTTTTTTTTAAGTTTGTCTGTGCGTTTTTAAAGGATGTGAGTTGATGGTCTCGCTTAAGCCAAGCCAATCTGGCTTAAGCCAACAGGTTTCTTCATGCTTAGGAAAGGTTGCCCGCTTAAGCTAGAAAATATATGGCTTAAGCCAACTGAGTTCCTCAAAATCCGTCTCTGCCTCATTTTCGCTTAAACAGTCCTTCTGGTTTTGCTTTCAGCATTTTTCTGGCTTAAGCCAACCTGTTTTGGCTTAAGCCAAGTTCTTCAACTTTGACTTTTTGCTTTTCCTTTGCTTGGACCACTTTGATATTTCTCCTACAATTAAACACAAAGTAATTAACACTTATAATTAACATATTTACCATAATATTTATATAGAAACTAACTACTTGCTAAAATAACCTATTGAGGGATAATTTAACATATATCTTAAACATTTCAAACGTATAAGTGCCTAAAAGATCATGGAAAATTAGATAAATTTGGCACTTATCATCCACATCAAAGCAAAGCTAAACATATAGAAGAAAAACGCAAAACATATAAAAGTAAAAACTTCCAATTTAAAAGAAAAAAAATGTATAAACAGTAAATCGTATATAAAAAAATATGTATAATGCATGCTCCTAAAAACTATATGATCCGGATATAAATCTGCCACTAAGGCAACTCCCACGAAAATGCATATGTCATGACATGACCATATATTATCAAAACTATACTCGCACACTGCCCACTAAGAATCATGCATATGCATTCAACAACAAAATCACATTTTTAAAAACCATCATCGTATTCACACATCACAAAGATCACATATCGCACATCCTTATCATGAGAATCATATATTCATAGACAAATAATCATTAAATAATAATTTTCATCACGTACGTATAAAAATCGGGACTTGACTTCATTTACACCATAAAGATTAAAACTTTATGTATAACAAGAAACTTCAAACTTCAACTCATATACATCATCGAATCAAAATCTTATCATATATATAATATAAACAAAAAATCATATTTTGCTTCATACCCATCATAAAAATTAAAACTTTATCACATAAAATATAAAAATTTCGGATTTCATTATTTTATTTTATTAGTCTACATTTAATTCTTTCAAAAGCAAGCAATTACAATTATTAATTTCATGTATCCAACTAAAGGACTATAATTTGTGCGGGGAAAAGCCCTTACCTTGGCCGCTTTTCTTCCTAGTACGAAGCTCTAAGCCCCCACGAAATTGTTCACACGAAAAGTTTGTTGCACGAAGGAGATGAGGTGTGAAGGAGATGACGGCTAGGGTTTCAGTATTTTTTTCTGCTTACTATTACTTAGTATGGAAATATTGTGGACTTTAGAGAAAATTTAAAGTGGAGATTATTGGGTAGATAGTGTTGGGCCCAAATAAAGAATAAAAGGGAGAAAATATTATTTTATTTATTGATTATTTTTTTTTCTTAACCTTGATCATACAAAAACTAAGCCACCAACTCCAAGCCCAAATTTTTATTATGGGTTGGGTCACACCTAGCCACAAACCCTTAGCTCAAATTCTTCTTGTACTAAAAAAGCATATATATATATATATATATATATATATATATATATATATATATATATATATATATATATATATAATTATATAAAACTTCTCCATTGATTAAATAATTCTTACTAATAATTTTGTCAACTACAATAAGTCGAACAAGGCAAATAATTATCACACTTAAATTAATAATGAAATATATATATTTATAAGTCTTAATTATTTTAAATAATAAATTTAGAGGATGTTACACTGTCTAGGCGACTTTGGTACAATTTCCAAGGCGATATAACATAATCGACCTAAATCTGTATTTCCCGACCAGACGATGGTCAGTGTCCGAAATATGAGCAAGAACTTGAAACACAGTGATAAATGGAAGAGAAGAATGCTACAAGGGTTTCCCGATCCTCGATTTCATCTGGAGTTTCCAAGCAACTTTCATACGATTTCTGAGGCAATATAACAAAATTGACAGAAATCTGTATTTTTTTACCAAACGATGGCCAATGACTGAAATCTGACCTGGGATCTGAAACACAATGATGAATTTAAGAGAAGAATTCTACAATGCTTAATTGAACCTCGATTTCATCTAGACTATCTAGGCTTTTTCGACGATTTTCGTGCGATTTCCGGAACGATAAAAGAAAATTGACGGAAATCCATATTTATTAACTAGACAATGGCTTGTGTTCAAAATCTGGCCTGGGATCCAAAACACAGTGATACATTTATGAGTTGATTGCTTGAAAGGTCTCCTGATCCTTGATTTCATGTAGACTTTCCAGGCGATTTTCGTACGATTTTTGGGTCGATTTGACAAAATTGATTAAAATCCATATTCTCCGACCAGGCAATAGCCAGTATCTGAAATATGAAGCAAAACCTAAAACAAAGTGATATGTTTAAGAGAAGAATACTATAAGGGTTCCCTAATCCTTGATATCATATTAACTTTCCAGGCATATTCGTACGATTTCCTAAGCAATGTAACAAAATCGAATGAAATCCGTATTTTCTGACTAGGCGATGGCTCGTGTTCAATATATGACTAGGAACCCGAAATACAGTGATACATTTAAGAGAAGAATTGTGACATCTCCATCACTACCATTATCGGCGATGCTACTTACGATCTTCTCACCCCCTATCCACCTATTGGAAATAGCGAGTTTTTGCTTTCCATGGGAGTTGAATTCGGTACCTGGGGGATAAGTAACGCCTCATCTCATTCCCACTACCAATTGATCTGCAAATATGGGGGGTGAGAAGATCATGAGTAGCATCGCCGATAACGGTAATAGTCGAGATGTTACCTATTCGACTTATTGTAGTTGATAAAATTATTAGTAAGAATTATTTAATCAATGGCAGGTTTATTTTCCCCATTGGTATGGGTGATTTTTCTGTGTGGAAGTTACGTTAGTGGCAAGTTTATATCTAGATCATATAGTTTTAGGAGCATGCATTATACATATGTTTTTAATATACAATTTACCGGTTTGCACATTTTTTATTATAAATTGAAAGTTCTTACTTTTATATGTTGTGTTATTCTTCTATATGTTTAGCTTTGGTTTGATGTGGATGATGAAAAAAAACTGACCCTTACAACAACATTTTAGGTACTAATGAGTTGCAGGAGAATCAAGAGTAGTTGATGAGTATTAACGTGCGGCGAACGTGGGGTAAAAATAGGGTTTTCAAGACAATTTTGTAATAATGGAATTTCCGCAATATTTCTATGTCTATTTTTAAATCTTTTGTCACCAAACATTAAAATGCTCTCATTCTAGAAATACGGAAGTGGGTTCCCTTCCGTTCAGAATAATTTATTTTTCTTTGTTTTAGCTTTGAGTAAACATTTTTCAATAATATGAGATAAATGTGATTGTTATTAATTATTTAAATGGATAAATGTTAGATATTCTTACAACAACAAAATTGTCGTAAATTTTTTGAGAAGTATTTTTAAGTAACATTTTGGATCAAAAATCTGGGGCTTTACAAGAATGCTACAAGTGTCTCCGAATCTTCGTTTTCATCTGCACTTTCTAGGCGATTTTCGTACAATTTTTGGGGCAATTTGACAAAATTGACCGAAATCTGTATTTTCCGATCATACGATAGTTAGTGTCCAAAATCTGACCTGGAACCCGAAACACAATGATAAATTTATGAGAAAAATGCTACAAGGATCTTCTGATCCTGAATATAATTTGGATTTTCCGTATGTTTTTGTACGATTTGAAGGTGCAAACACGAGAATGGATGGGGGGTTTGAATTGTGTTCATCAAAGTTGATAAATTTTTGCTAATTTGATGATGGTTGGTTAGTTTTTATGAATTACTTAGATACAAAGCAGTGAAGTTCATAGGCAGCAAACAATAAAGCCTTAAATAATTGTACATATAGATTTGTCCTGGTTCACCACTAATTGGCTACATGCAGCCCCCTAATTTAGAAGGCTTTAATCCTCTAATTCAAATACCCTGAATTACAAAGCACCTGACCTCTAAGTCTGTCTTCCCAAACAGCCTAAGTACTCCAGAATTTTGAGGAACTAACCACTTTAACCCTACAAGCCATGTCTTCTCATAACAATCTGACAACTCCAGATTGAAGAAGGAAATAACCACCTTGACATTACAAGCCAAGGCTTCTCTTAACAAGCTAAAAACCCCAGATTGAAGAAGGAACTTAACCACTATCGGGTTCGATACAAATGATTGAAACTTTAAGTGTTTATTTATAAGAAAGCTGATAATAATAATAACTCTCACATTCTATGAAAAAACACTTATAAAATAATTTTCATTCGAACTAGTGTTTATCTCTTTGAACTCCAAGAGGAATTTGGAATTTTGAGCTTGTGAGTTCTTCTACTCTTTTTTGATTTTTGATACTCTTATTCTTCAGTTTTGAGTATCTATTTATAGTTAAAATTTGGGCTTCAATTTTGTCCTTGTTTAATTCTGAATTGTATCTTCTTCATATTGAGTTGGTAAATTCTTCAGATTGATTCTGTTCGTATTTTGATCATATTGAGTTTGTAAATTCGTTAGATTGATTTTGTTCATATTTTGTTGTAGATAAATCTTGATTAAATCTTCTACAAATATTGAACACGTCTTCTTTAAATCTTGACCAAATCTTCTTCAAATATTGTCCATATCTTCTTTTCAACTTGGTCAATGATTTTCTTCAATTATAAATTTGAATCAAATCTTATTTTAGATTTTCTTCAATTATAAATTTGAATCAAATCTTATTTTAGGTTTTCTTCAATTATAAATCTAAATCAAATTTTATTTTAGATTTTCGTCAATTATAAATCTGAATCAAATCATATTTTAGATTTTCTTCAATTATAAATTTGAATCAAATAATATTTTAGATTTTCTTCCATTTATAAATCTGAATCAAATCATATTTTAGATTTTCTTCAAAACATGAATCTTCATACTCTTTGAAGTCAAATATATTCTTCTCATAAAATACTTATATTATCATTAAAACGCTAAGTATAAAATCAACTTGGTTCCAATAATCTCCCATTTTTTATGATGACAAAACTTGTATTTTTTATAACAACTTTTCTTTAAATCCCCCTAACTTAGGGCTCCCCCTAAGTCTAAGTATCATTTTCTTCCCACTTAATCAAATATATTTTCTCCCCCTTATGTCATCAGAGAAAGAAACTCGAAAGTGAAACTTGAAAGCTAAACTACTTTAAAGTTATCACAACATCAGTCAGGTATGAAGGTAAGGTTCTAGAGATCAAAAATAAATAGTTAACAATATTCACTAGAATACCATATGTCAAAATCTGAAACCTGCTTCGCTGCTTTTGATGTGCTTCTATAGATGACAAATATTTCGTGAAAGAGGGAATGTTTCTGCCATCACAAAGCATCAAAAAAGGTATTTTTGATTAGACAACAAAAACTAAGTTACAAAACATGAGAAATATAGAAGGATTTGTCAATATATATGAAAATTATCTTATAATATCTTGATTGCATCTCTTGGGCTTGGTCTCCATATTTTCGATTATATATCTTGATCTATTTCGTTATTTAAAAGGAATTAGAATTTACGAAAGACTCTAATATCGAATTAGAATTTAGAATTTAGGCATTTGGCCTCAACCCCTAAAGGTAGTCTAAGATAAGAAGATTATCCAAACCTTCTAAAATAACCTTTACATTTACCTATTCAATGTGGGATCTCAATAGTAACAATGTCAAAATCCCCAGGATTTTTCTCTTCTTGTTGGCCATACATAAACTCTAATCACCCCCCTCTCTCTCAAGTTATCTCTTTATCAATAGGGTTTTCTACTTGCTGCTTTGGCAACCAATATCTAAGATCCTGATGTCAGTTTGAACAACTTCCTTGTCCTACTTGGCATTCTCAATAGACTGATCTCCCTGTCAACACTTGTCCAAGCAGTCGGTCCCATGTATCCCAAAAGCAGTTTGGTTCTAGCTCCATTTTCAAATTATATTTTTTGGTTATGTCTCTTTCATTAACAGGTACAATTATTACAAGCTCAAAGCTCAGTAAGATTTAGCTTGAAAGCTAGTGTTAGACCCGTATGTAAAACATTATATATCATGAATTCAAGATCTGTTTCCATTTTATAATCAAATTAAAAGTCAATTAGTAATATAAATATTGATTTATGTTATTTTAATAATAGTCAACATATCAATATAATATAATTTTTATTCCTTTTCCTTCTTCCAAACCAAGATTAACTTTAATATAAATTATTAAGAAAGACTTAGAGATTAATGAGTTGTATAAAGATTATATGAGAGAATATTATGGTGTCGTTTGATCTATGTATTAAACCCTACTTAGTGGGATAAGGTTTGATTGTTGTTGTATATACTAGGAACTAATACAATACCTGTGTGCAGAAAGCAAAATACAATGACATGCCCCTATGAGCCTCAGAAACTGAAACTTGTGAGGTGCCCTCAAATGTGCTTGATTGCCGATTATCTGAGGCATCCTTAGTACTGCCACTCAAAGACAATGGTTCATTTGTAAGCTTTTCAATATCAGGTCCCTGAAAAGGAAAAGAGAACAAAAGAACCAGTATATCTAGTTCAATAAAAAAATAGCAAAAACCTGCTGTCACCAGACTCTAATCAGAAAAAATAAAGTAAATTCATAAAGACATTAGACATGAATACCTTTTGTGAATCAGCAACGGATCCTTCAGCATCAGTAGCCTCAGATGCATCACCACTCATCACTGAGAACAACGTTTCCTTCGCAATCTCATCTATTTGCCGTGAAATGGATGATAAAGGATAAAGTTTATTTGCCACCTGCGAGAAGAGCTGCAAGTATAAGACAGGTGCTCTTATGCAATCAATTAAATACTTAAACAGGAAATTATGCGTAAGTACCAGGCGTATTGCCTTCATACACACTTCTTCCAAGTGATGCACTGCACTCTTTCAGAGAAAAATGATAAAAAGATCAAAGAATAGTTAGTTCGACAAAGAATTTACTGATACTAAGGGAAGCAAGCTTTGAAAATTCAAGTTCTACTTTTATGGTCAACTTAAACATGCGAGGAAATAAAAGCAACAGAATCAAAGGATTATGGACAATAATCACAACTACACAGAAAAGTCACCATGAAAGATTGAAAGTTCATAATATAAAAAGTATGAGAAAAACCTGTAAAGCAATTTTTAAACACGTATCTCGAATGGGAGGTCTTAGAAGAACCAAACTCCATACAGCACTTAGACCTTGAGTAACTCTATCCGCATTCAATGTGTGAGAGTCTTTTTCATTCAGACCTACACGATTAGATTCATTCAGTTGTACTTCTCCAGTACCACTAGGCTTGTTAGGCTCTACCTATATGATGAGAAGATAATCTTCATGTCAAACACGATCCCAACATCTATTTTCTCCCTTCGCTTAGAATACTCTATTAAAAGCATCATCTTTAGCACAAGTTGAAATTACTACTATTTTATCAACTATGGGATGACATCAACATACTCATCATAATTTGATAACATTTCAATCTTCGTTCACACACTATCATCACATAGTATTATGTTGCACAACATATTCAATGTTTATCATGAATTCAACAGTCTCTCACCATTTATCTTAGTTTGACACTTTTAGACACTAATCTTAGTCAACAAGAGAAAAGTCTCTACTCCACTCCTTGTACTACAATCTATCCAACTCAATAATTTATGAGTAAACGTCCAAAAAATAAATATGAGAACACACTTTAAAACAATCAATTTCAAAATTAGGTCAAAAAAACTTACCAAATTATAAAATTAATTCAAGAGTAATTTAGCTACTGTTCACACAGTCATTTTGGTATTAGTTTCATCCAAATTGAACTAAATAATTTAAAGAAAAAAATGAAAAGGCTTTACAAAAAACCAAAGAAATTTTTCTCAAGAAAGTTATCTATCACCAATGTCACTTTTCTTCTTTCAATGTGCTATGCTTCTTTCCTCTGTTCACTGCCGCACAGATCTCTCTCAGTACTGTATCTCTCTCTCTTTTTCCTACATTCAAATCCCTTTTTAAAATATTTTCACATGGGTCAACCCCATTAAACCCCTATTTTATTTATTTTATTCTTCAAACTTATTCTACCGACCAACAACTAAGTTATTATCTCTAAAATACCCCTACTAATTACTTTCATTCTTAGAAAATAATTAAAAACATAATATAAACAAATATTAATATTTTATATTAACCACTAAATCAAATAAATATATATAAAATAGACATACCATGACAAAAAAATATATAAAAAAAATCAATCACAATATTACGAATATCATAATTAATTATAAAATAAATAACTATAAAAGGAACTAGTAAAAAATAATTAAAATATATGCACACATTTATCAATTAACTAAATGTACACCAAAATATCACTACAAATATTTACTGCACATAAATTTGTCTAAAATCTTACTCTTTAAAATATTTACATTAAAATGCTTTTTTTTTAAAAAATAAATAAAATAATTAAATATAATATTTATAATTTATATTACTCATTAAATCAAATATGTATACACTTATCAAATCATAGAAAATACATATATAAAAAATTAATCATAAAACTAATTA